>NDGN011548142.1:8080-25627 GCA_002564285.1 Tympanoctomys barrerae | reverse complement strand
CGCATCATTAGCCCTTGGGGAAGTGCAAATTAAAATCACAGTGAGATGCTTCCTAGGATAGCTGTAATAAAAAAGCAGACTATAAGTACTAGTGAGGATTTGGAGCAATTGGAGCCCTTGTGCAATGCTGGTAGGAGTTCAAATGGTAAGAGTTCCTCAAAAGGCTCATCATAGTTATTGTAAGACTTAGCAATTCTAGGAATATAAGGGTTGATGGCATGAGAAAGGATAAGATCTTTCCGGGGCATAGATGGCAGTGGCACGTACAGAGGCCAGTGCACAGCTTGAAAGAAAAGGTCTGAAAGGATAGGCTTGGGATGATGAGTTTGAATTGTTGGAGTTTTTAGTGCTTTGAGGTAGGGCATCTGTGGAGACTTGCGATTTAGTATTGTGAGAACAGTTTGAAAGACATCCCTATAGGGTTTGGATCTGAGGCCTTGGAAATGGATAAGATTGGGAGAAAGGACAGAGCAAGAAGGGAAAAAGGGAAAACATGCTGGAAACATGAAGAGTCATCTCTGGAGCTGCTGTTCAGTGCACATGAATGTCTCAGGAAACATCTTGCACGTTGTATGAAGAGTGGGAACAAGGGAGCTGATTTCATGTTTTTGCTGCATTTTGTATGCTGAAATGTTCAGGCTCATATTTTGGTGGTGTGCTGATGGGTTATTTTTTCTTGAAATTGTCAGGAGGTGCTGAGTGCATGCTCTGGCATGTTCTACTCTGGGCTTCTTAGGATTTGTTCATGGGTGATACTCCTGGATCCAAGTTGGCCTCCTTTTTCTTCTTTTCATTTCTCCATTCCCTTTTCCTTTTCCTTTCCAGCCAGAGCCCAAACTGAGCTATTTTTAGGACAAAGTGTTGCCCAGCTTTCCCTCAAACTTGTGATAGCCTAGCTTCATCCTCCTGAGTGCTGGGCTTAGAGGCACACTTCACCACAGCCAGCTGCCTGTCTTTTTTATTAATCCAAACTGGTCTGGGCATATTGTGTATTTCTTTCCTTCTGGCTTTCCTGGAGTTTTGTGAAGTTGAACTGAGTAGTCCTGGTTGTAGGGTCCTTCAGCCCAGAGGGGTAGCCTTGCTGTTGGTTGTTATAACAATGCCAGGCTGCCAGTAGCCCCTGGCTCTGTGGAGCATGGCAAGGTGAGGGAAGTTTCAAGGCAGCCCCTTGTAACGTCTACTTGAACTCCCTCTGTTGAGGCCTGCGAAGGACGGGGAGATCACTTGGAGGTACAGCTGTGACCTTTCTGAGGAGCAGGGCCTGCCTCTCTCTGTGTCAGATCAAAGGCCTGCTTCCCAGTTAGTTGGCACCCTCATGCAAGGATGTGTGGTCTGCAGGGCCGGGGCTCCTAGTGCCCTGTGCCTGGGCACTCCTGAGACGTGGGAGCTGCTTGCGCTATGTGAGCTGGGGTAGGCGGACAGGGCAAGTGCCTCACAGCTGCTCTTAAAAAATTCCGAGCTGGGGGATCTGGAGAGAGCAGCTCGCCCTCCTCAGCTTTCGTGATGGAAGCCGCTGCTCAGAGATGTCCTTTGCCTGGGTCCAGCTCTGGGGGGAGCTGGCTGGGCTGGTTGCAGCTGCTCCTGCACGGCTGTTCCTTCCTATTGCCTAGATGCCGGGCTTGAGGGCGCAGTGGTCATTTTCGGTTTGGTCTGTGCCTAGGGTCCCTGTATCTTGGGGGATGTGCTGGGTTTTCTGCTGAGGCCCTTTGTACCTGATAGGTAAGTGTGCTACCACCAGGCTACCCCCCCCCACCCCTTTTTCAGTTTTTACATTGGAATAGGATCTTACTAAGTTGCCTAGGCTGCCCTGACCTTACCCTTCCTGTGATAGCCTCCTGAGTACCTGGAAATGCAGACGTGCATGCAGCCCCCAGCCAGCCATAGCACTTCACACGCAGACTTGGACCCTGAGAGAGCACGTGGCGCAGTGTTCATAGTGACACTCAGAGAACAGAAGTAAACGGGGACTGTCCCACACAGACCAGAACATGTGTTGCTCCTATTTTGGTTCAACTTTTATATCCTCAGGCCTGAGACCCACATGACTTTAGGTATCAGCAATTTATATATAGATGACCTTGGTCATTTGAGGTTTGGTCTGTGGAGTAGAAACCTTGGGGTTCTTCCATGTAGGGTGCCCAGGAGCTGGAAGACCAGAGAAAACCAGGGAGAGTGTATATCTCAAAGCCTACGGCCTTCAGAGCCTGGGTCCAAGACATTTGGTTTCCAGCAGGCAGTATAGGAGTGTTGTATTTGACCAGCACTTTTACTCTAACCCGCCTGCTGGTGACACAGAGGTCATGGGAGCTCTTGCTCTGAGGGCCGGGGCCCTGGGAGGAGCCCAAGGCTGCAGGTTCCTGGTGGTGCAGCAAGTGGTCACCATAGTCACAGAGAAGGTGGGGAGGGCTGTGAGCAGCTGGGCCTGGTTGAGACTGTGCCAGTGAGATTTAGGCCGAGACGGTACTGCTCTTTAAGGGTAGCGATGACCACCCTGCCTGCTGGCTCTCTTGGCCTGCGCTGAACCCCGCCCTTTTAAATTTAGCTCTGGCAGATTTCAGATCACCACGGCTTGCCAATGACAAAGGTCTGAAAAGGTCATTGGGTCTTCCAACTGCATCTGTGGGCTTCTCCTTCCCCACATCCTTTAACTTGGCCATTCTCACACAGCAGTTAGTAAGGTTGCCAGGTTTAGCAAGTAATAATAGAAGATGCCTGCTTAAACTCAAAAAGTGACTTAAATATAGATTTATTGCAGAGAGTAGTTCTTTTTCTGTGGTGGTTTCACTTAGTAGTGACTGGGCAGGTTTTGCTTACCTGGAGCTTTGTGGATCCTTTTACAGTGCTTCTGTCAGCGCAGTAGGTATTTGTTGTTATGGGCATGGGAGGGTGGGAGTTCCTGGTTTTATGAAGAGTACATTTTAGTTGAAGGGGAACAGGAATAAGGAAGGTGAGTAAGACACATTTGGCAGTCAGTGTGGTGGAGATGAAAATAAGGGAGAAAGCAGGGATGAGGAGGCAGATGGGCAGCCAGGAGGGATGGGATGCATGTGCCACGCAGGGCCCTGGGAGCCGTGTTCCAGGCCGGGGTCCTATAAGAGTCAGTGGTAAGGGAGGCCCAGGTAACCGGCGGGGAGTCGCAGGTAAGAGCTGCCAGAGGAAGGGCTGGCAGCAAGGCCAGGTGTGCATGGCGTCAAGCCACCAACTTGGGTGAGGATTTGGCCTTCACCGAGCTGCAGGCCTGGGCGGTGGTAGGCAGGATGGGCTCAGCGGCTAGTGAGGAGATTAAAGGGTGGGTGGCTGCTGGGTCGAGAGAGAGTGAAAGACCTGGGTCCAAGTCACCCCTCCATACTCTGGGAGGCGGGAGGACCTGGGAGCTCAGTGACATTGCCATCTGGACACAGCAGCACTTTGTGTGAGCCCTGGCTGCTTTTCTCCTTTTTCACTTCCCCACTGAAATGAGATGTTGCTACTGGAGGGAGGAGACACGTGGCGCTCGTGCAGCCATCGATCCCACTTCTGGTGTCTCCCGGCTCCCGGAATGGTGCTGCGTGTTTCCTGTTATGCTGCCACGTGTGGTGGCAGGTGTCCTCCAGGACCTTCAGCAGGCTTTGAAATCAGAGTTTAGCAAAATGACATTGGCTTCACTTGGGGTACAAGGAAGTTACTTTTCCTGGACTAAAGAAAAGCCCTTGAGCTTGAAAGCATGTCTTTCTTTTCCAATCTGAAAAGGAAAGCAAAGAAGGAGCTGGCTGTGTAGCTGGAACCTTCGCTTCTGTACCTGTCTGAAGTCTTCTGATTAAAAAAGACAAAGCCAACATGTTTCACATTTATACATAAACGATGTTAAAACGAAGGATTAGAGACATTTGATTTCATAAAGTCATTATGTTCTTTGGAGAAAAATACCGAGTCTATAAAAGCTTGGCTTTTAAAGTAACAAGAATTATTTTAAATGTCAGCCAGTTTTGACGATGAGAGAATTCTAACAGGAGTGGCAAATATTTTCCAAATATCGGTGACAAGCCTGTCGACTTGGACAGGGTACTGGTAAGTGAGCGCTGCTCTGTGCTAATAGCATAGTGACATTTTTGGATATCCATAAAATTTAGTTGACAAGGTACAAAAAAGAAATACTTTTGAAAAGAATACAGCACACCCATTTTAAGTAGGAAAATGGACTGCTGTTTCGCTGAAGCTTTAACAGTAGTTCAAGACTTCGTTGTTTTAAGGCTTAGTATTTGAAGTAAGCATGGCGCAGGCTTGTCTGCAGCACAGTGCTTTGCACCCACCCCCGCTGCCCATCCCCCAGCACTCGGGATACAGACCTAAGGGGTGATCTCTGTGAAAAACCTTCACCAAAGGGCAGTGTGTATGCAAATCCAGGGGTGCATACTGTTTAATTAAAAAGGAATGCAATTGGTTATTGGTGACTTAACCCTGCTGTAGGCTGACGGTAGCTGTTTTCCTAACCAGGTGTCTGAATTCAACTCGAGATGCTTTCATGTAATTGAGACCCTTACCCAGATGATTACCATTCACTTTCTGTTCAGAAAGATCCAGTGTTAGCGCCTCTAGCTGAGTGACCTGATTTCTCTAATGCTTAGTTCCCTTTCTGTAAAATGGGAATAAGAAAATGGTCCTAGAAGACTGAATGGTGCCTGTTAAATGAGGAAATTCACATGGTTCTCTAGATGGTACCTGGCACTTGTCAGCTCCTGAGCACGGTGGCTGATGTTGGTCTTGTTGGCGCCTCTTCTGTTGTTTCTTGACTGACTGTACCATTTACTTTAGATTACGATGTCCAACGGTGCCCAAATTCAAGTTGTGGGTATGCTGCCAGCATCTTTTGAGCACCTTGAGAGAGGGAGTAGACAGGAGAGCCTGGCTCTGAGCAGTTGGAGGAGGGAGCCCAGTCCTGCGAGTGTGCCTGTCTGCCTGCATTTCCCTCCAGATGGCTGTGCAGCCAGGTTGGTAGTTAGCATCAACAGATGCAAGCCAAGCATCTCCTGGGCTGCTCTTTGCTCATGTGCATGCAGGAGGAGCCCATGGCATGTGGGGACTTGAGCCTGGTGGAGTGTGCATTTGGGCTCAGCTGGGCCGGTGGAGGCATGGCCCCGAGTTGGCCCTGTTCGGGTCTCAGCTGGTACACAGGCTGTCCTGTAGTCTGAGCTCTGCTCAGCGTGCTTGCTCGGTGGACCAGACAGGCCCAGAGGGGGCTGTGGCTTCCAGCTGTTTGGTAGCTTTTGTCAGGCCAAGGATTGCTTGAGCCCCTGCTCTGCTATTTAAATCTGTCACTGCTGGTGACAGCTTCCTGCCTAAGCAGGGACTATGTGTGCCACAGGTTTCAGCCTTGTGTCTTCAGCCTCAGGTGCCAACGTCTGCCTCCTCACAGCCGTTTGCTGAATCTGAGCCTAGGGTAGCTCTTCTTTCTGCCTGCTGCTCGTCCTTTAAGGGACCTTTATTCTGTCGGAGTCAGAGCTCGGGTCTTGGGTCTGGATGGAAGTGTGTGGGATCTGATACCGAGCTTAAGTGGCATAGGGCAGTTGTCTCTTGGGCTTTGTTTTTTCTCTCAGTATTAGCTTTTTGAGGGATGTCAACAAGTAGTGTTCATCTCCAGATCCCTTGAGCATAGTAGACACTCAGATAATACTGTCTAAATTTTTGAAGGGAAGGACGTTGCCTTCATCCTGTGTGGTAAGAATGAGAAATGATACATATAATTCCATTGGCAAAAGAGAATGAAGAGGAGAGACCCTTCTAATCTTTGACTCATGCTAATATCAAAGACAGATTAAAATTTAGGAAGTTTTTTTTGGGGGCGGTGCTAATTCAGGCTGCTTTAAGGGCAGGTCTGGTGTGGCTTGTGGAGCTGAGGATTGAACTTTGGTCCCCTGCACCTGAATGCATTTGCCCAAATGGCACTTTAAACAACTGAGCTGTCTGGCAAGCCCCCCAGATTGAGATTTAAAAAGAAGTCTGATGATACTCAGATTTTCAGTGACTTTGACAATGGATCTAATTTGGTGTCTCTTGGAAGAGGGCATATATAGTTTGAAGGCATTGAAAAATATATTCAGCAGGAGTAGCTTTTAGGGACGTTTGCACTAAAACAACAGTGAAGAACCTCTTCATCAGGTGACTATAGAGAACAAGATAGTAACAAGTGTTGGCAAGAGTGGGAAGCACTGGGTTCCTCATTTGTTGATAGTGGGAAAGTAAGACAGTGCCACCTCTTTGGAAAATGGTCTGATAGTTAAAGGCAGACTTGTTCCACTTCACAGTATCTGTCCAAAAGAAATCAAAGCATTGTGTCCCCGCTGACTCACACATACTGCACATCTTCATGGGAGGAATATTCTGAGGTTGCCACAGAGTGCTCTGGTCTCTGCCATGGACCGGAAGTGAGAACATGCTGCAGATTATCTGAGGCATAACTACCCTTCTGTTGGTTTTATGATGTAGGCTTTATACCTAGGAAATGCCAGCCTTCTGGCTTCCCTCATTTATAGCTTTGGGAGAAGAGCCCAAGTTTGGTTTAATGTCTAAGAATGCAGATTTGTAAGAGTCTCTGTCCACTCCAGGTATCTGGTTTTCATAGACTTTGGTCTCTTACATGCCTTGTATTATTAGTAAGGACCCCATCTTGTTATGTTGTTAGTCGTTGAAAACGCCTCAGGCTTTTGAAGGTAAATTCCTAGTCAATGGAAGATTCTGGTAGGGCTGGATTCATATCGCTGAAAGGCCCTGACAAGGGGCTTGTCAGTTTCAGGGGTGGAGAGGTCTTCCTTAGAGAAGTTTCTTATGACTAAGATACCTGATCAGCAGGCTTTTCCTGGTTCCAAGTAGTGATAAGTAACAGGTGGGTGGGTATGGAGGTGGAACACCTTAGGAGTGTCTGTAAAGCTTAGGAGTCAGCCATATCAGCCTCGTGGATCAAACTTCTTGACTGAGATTTCCGGGTGCTTTGAACCAATTCTCTGATTACCTGTTTTTTTTTTTTTTTTTGCATTTGCGATACAAGTGCTTTCTAAGAAAACTACAAGGAAGTAGGGGGAAACACTTCTGAGTAGACTAAACAAAGCTAGGTGGCAGCAGGGAGACAATGTAAAGCAAAGGAGGTAGTTCTGTTTATTCACAGAACAAAGGAGAAATGTTTCTTGTATGCAAAGCAGGTTAACCCAAAACTTCTAGATGCATTGTAGCACATGATTACAGACCCCTAAAAGCCCTAGGAATAACAAAAATACCAAAGGAACCAATGACCTAGACATGTCCTTGAACTAAAGCTATTTGGGCACTTAAAAGGGGCTCCTGGAGGGGAAGTCAGGCATGGTCTTGGTTGGGACACTCCTTAAGTACAAGGGGACACTTTAAGATCAGCTCTTTAAAGTTGTTTGGTTAGTACAAAAATAGGATGAAAGCATTTTTTTTTTTTTTTTTTAAAGGCGAGATTTCCATCAAACTCTGTTTTGTGCATAATCGCGAGTACCTCTTTGCTTGGGTCATTTTCTCTCCAGGTGCCTGTCATCTGCCCCTCCTGCAGTGTGGAGATTCTGAAGGCCTTAAGCAAAGGAAAGTAAGGGGAAAGGACAGAACTGCCTGTATAGTATGAAGAGACTTTGGGGCTGGATATAAAAATATGGGCAAGGATGTGGGGTGCTCAAAGGCCTTCAGTGTCTTGTCCTCTTAGAAATGCTAGGCCTGAGTGTGTGCCTGGGATAATATGTATTTTATTACATTGTAGAATGTTAACTGCGATCATGTATGGACTTTACTATTTGTATTTGATATTCTAATTTATAGTTGGGAATATCTCAGGCACATACTGCTTTTTTTTTTTTTTTCTAGTTGTAGTATTAGAAAAAACCAAAAAGCGTATAATAAAATATTCTTATCATTTGGAAATTAATATCATTTTATTGTATGAGTCATTTTTTTCTATGTCTTTGTACCTTTTACTTTTTCTGTAGTTGAACATTGAAATTATAGCTTGGATTTTTGTACATCATTGAAAATCTAGAAAACTAATTTAAAAATTGCCTAGAAATATAGTACTTGAGTATATTGTATTCAACTAGGTGCCTATTTGTGAGCAGTTAAAGTAGATTTTCTCTTCCAAAATAACTAAAGAAAATGTGCTTGAGTTATATATCTGAATATTGTTTTAGGACCAGTTCCAAGAAGTGGTAAGGCATAGTTCAAGGGCAGACTGTCTTCTTGAAGAGCTATGATAATACTACAAATTACCAGAGTCCATCTCACTCAAACAATGAGAAGGCTCCTTGCTGCAGTCTATGACCAGTGCTCGGTGCTTAATTTTAAAATGTCTTTATTATTTTGATAGAATATATCTTACAGTTAATTTGATTTGTATTTCGCGTTACAGGTGACTTTAAATAATTACATGAATCTGTTATATATTTGTTTTTTTATTAGTATTTTACTCAAATCCTATTATTTTGTAGAACGTTGACTATTTTCATGTGTTACAGATATATACATACATACACATACTCTTGCAACAAATACCATTTTGTTGGGCTGGGAGAAAACTCAGTAGAATAAGCGCCTACCTGGCAAGCGCAGGATCCTGAGCTCAATCCCTGGTACTGCGAAAATACATACATACATATGTGCATAAATAAATAAATTAAACACCATTTTTGCACCTCCACTGACAGGGTAAGTTCCCCGTTAAACAAAAGGCACGCCAGATGTGGGAGAGGAAGCAGGAGAGAGCTGTCCAGGATGCTGCCTCTGCTGCTGTGCCCCGGGGATCAGTGCGGTATCCGGAGCTCAATTGCTCTCTTGTGATTTCATGCACCTCACTGTTTGAAGGCCTTTTCTCTCTGGGAGACACCAAACACTAGCAAGGGTAATAAAACAGACATTTAATTCTTCTTCTTCTTTTTTTAAAATGTGTTTTGTACTGGGTCTCACTACACAGATCAGATTCATAGTGATCTTCCTGTTTTCAGCCTCCCAAGTGCTGGGATTACAGGCACACACCACCGCGCCCAGTCTCAGTCGCCATCTCAGGATGCCCCGGGGGTGGGGTCGGCATGGCATTGAACCCTGGTTGCCAGACATTTAATTCTTATGGCTTGGGAGGGAGTAAAATTACCTTGACCGTTGGCTATTCCAAACCCATCTTAAACTTTGCTTGCTTTGGGTTTATCTGATGGACAGCAGCTCTAGAATAATGAGGAGGAAACAGGACTGGAGAGCGGTAGTTCAAGTCCTGTGTGACCCTGCCGGGATCACTTGGTGGTACCACTTAGTCTCAGTCTCCTGAGTGCTCCCTGGCCAGTTTGGTGTGTCCTAAGCATCCGGTAAATGCCTGTTCACTCGTTTTTCTCTTCCTAGCAGATCAAGAGCCTCCCTGTGTCTGGTCCGTGCCTTGTTTTCCTCATTTGGAGCCGTATGCACATAGTAGCCCTTGTCTCTGATCTTCCAGTGAAGGAGCCAGTGTAGCAGCTCAAATATAAACGCACTCTGAAGAGTGAAAGTTGACTTGCTAACATTCTCTATATTATTTTTAAATTTTTTTTTTGTGCTGAGAAAATACAAAGTCTTATTAATGTTATATTTCTTTAAATTTTGAGATAAAGTCTCCCAAAGGCACTGACGGGCCTAGGCTGGGCTGGAACTTGGGATCCTTCAGCTTCAGCCGCCTGGAGTTCTGGGATCGTAGCTGTGCACTGCCACACTTGGCGTCTGGTGTTCCATGTACATGGGGGGATGGGAAGACACCCTCAACGTGTCGGTCCCTTGTGGGCGATCATGATCGACTGTATTTGGAGGGGCCTCCTGTTTCTACTTGGGAGTCCTTCCTTTGGTGTTTGTCAGTAGTTGACCCCAAGTGAGAGCTTGGACCCTAGCTGGGCTGCTGCTGCTGCCTTTCCAGGAGGATGCCTGACCCCGCAGAGGTCCCTTCCTCTAGCTCAGTGCAGCACGTGGCCTTCCGGAGAGAATCTCGTTGCCCAGAACAGGCTCAGTGGCCCAGTGGGAACATCACGGTGGGTGTATGTGCGCATAGCAGGCCGCTCAGCTGCAGAGGCTGCAGCCTGTGAATGTGCTCCAGGAGGCCGGGCGCACGGATGCTGCTCTGAACATGTATTTTTCCTGCAAGGGGGATACTCAGTGTTGGGTGTTTTTCCTAGAAACAACTAACTTACTTTCTTATTTCCTTCCTTCCTTCCTTCTTTCCAAGGTGCTGGGGATTGAGTTTAGGGCCATCAGGCTGCTAAGGAAGTGGTTTACTATTGAGCTGCACTGCAACCCTTTTAAACTTTTAGGATGTGACAGTGTCTCACTAGGTTGCCTAGGCTGGCCCTGAGCTTGTGATGCTCCTGCTTTGGTCTCTGGAGTAGCCTGGGTCACAGACACATCTCACTATAGAGGGTCCCTAGAACTTCGAGCAGAGAAGTCCGTCCTGTCACAGGGAGCAGGATAGGCACCTTCTCCCATTTCTCACTTCGTCTCATGAACCTGGCAAAGGAGATGCGAGTGCTGCATTGTGCTGCCGTCAGCTGCTATCACAAAGGAACACCGGCTAAAGGCGCGACGCAACATTTATTTGGTCAGTTCTGTGGGTGAAGGTGTTCAAGGTTCAAGGTCGGTGTCAGGAGAGCCAGATTCTCAGGCATTGGAGCAGGATCGGTTTCTTGCCTTTCTCTTAGCTGGTGCTGTTGTCACCAAGCCTTGACTTTCCTTATCTTGAAGCTGTGTGACTCCAGTGTCTGTCTACATATTGTTGTCTCCAAGAGTCTTTCCATTCTCTTCTAAGGACACTAGATGTGTTGGACTGAGGGTTCATCTTACTTGAGTATAACCTTGACAATTTTCTATTTCCAAATATGGCCAAATATTGAGGCACCAAGGGCTAGAACCTTTTGGGGAATGCAGTTCAGTACATGCTACTTAAAGTAAATTTGCAAACTTAAAAGCAGATCAATTACAGTTAGGAGTGTTAGGGCCAGAATTACAGCCCAGTCAGTCTGACTTCAAAGCCAGTTCTCTTGGCTGTGAACTTTGGGTCCAGGGGCTCAAAGCCGTGAGTGAAGCTAGTGAGAACCACTGAGGCCCAGGCGAATGCCCCTGCTCCTCTCTCTGTGCTCCATGGACCTGCAGCATCAGCATCACCCGGAACCTTTTGGAAATCAGGTTCTGAACACTTCTGTTCTTTTTCCCTAGCTCCTCTAAACCGGGCTTCCGTAGAGATTGAACTATCTGGTTCAAGGTGTAGGATGTGGTTTCTGCTTTGCCCTTCCTGCAGGGTGCTGGTCTGGACATAATAGGAATGCGGTGCTCCTTGCCAAGTAAATGCATGAAGGAAATTTGAATCTGTGATGGATATTTTTATTTAAAGATGTAAACTAAGAGTGCAGTATGGTATGTATGCCGAAGTAAGGGATTTTCTCTGATTACTATGGGAAACATCACCTTGAATTTACAGTTGCATTTAGTACAAAAGCAGCCCTGATCTCTGGTAACCAGGTAAAATGCTGAATGTCTCCTTGAAAGGAACATGAGTTTCTGGAGGTGGTGATGAGTGTTGGAGGTTTCAGGGCCATGTCGTCCTGGCATCAGTTAATGAATTGCTTTGCCCGTATCTCTTCCTCCCCTGACCTTTCTACCTGAGTGAACAAAGGATGCCGGCCAACCCAACAACAGCAGTAACACAAGCTGGCACTTGCGCTGGTACCATGCTAAGGTAGCAAGATCAGAGGTCGGAACACACGGCGTCTGTCCACTCTTGGTCCACAGATTGAGATGTCTTGTTCACGGCCCTCATGAGTGGCCTGAGCTCCGACTGATCAGGTGCGGAAAAGTGAGAAATCCATGCTTACTTATTTTCTGTTTGCTCTTCACCTACCTACCTACCTATCAAATTACAAATGCATCTGACATTGATCATTGATTGCTTTATGACTATTACTCATTGAAATTTTACAACTCCAAGAAGTGGGTACTATATTCTCCTTATCCCCATTTTATAGATAAGGAAGCTGGGTAAACAGTGGTTAAGGGACATGTTACCAATCACATACCTAATTCAACACAATTAAAAATGTATTTTTTTGTGTGACTTGGTCTCCAGTAATTATTCAGATGATGAAATGTCTGTTACTCCCAATTAGGTATCCAGTTCTATGGGTTTTATTTCCATAATCATTCTGGTTCCTTTCATAGTCATGGCTGAATTCCTATTTCCCTGTGAGACTGGCAGCAGATGGCTCTTTGCGTGTGTGTGCCTGAGTTTTAACATCTGCTTTAAAAAAAAAAAACAGAATAAAACTCCTAGAGTGCTTTACAGTTGCTTTTTCTAATATTATCTCCTTTGGTCCAGCAACCCCGGTAAGAAGAATTGTTACTTCCATTTAACAAATGAAGCAAGTGGCTTAGAGAGGTTAAGAGACTGAACCTTGTGCTTAACACGATTAATACGCTGAAGTTGGAACCCAAGCTCTCTGAATCCTTTGCTCTTCCCACTTCATTATGCTCTGTGTAACTTGCAAAGTCCTCTGGTCTCTATTTGTTCTCTTGATTTTTTTTTTTTTTTTTTAATACCTTGGATCAAAATGATAGTTACTTTTCTCCCTGTGTCTCCCCCTCCCCCACCCACAGTAGAAGGAAAATGCAGGAAGGTTGAGAATGAAGTCCTTTTTGCAAGAGGGGTGATGATCATATGCTATGAATTCGTGTTTTTTTTTTTCTCCCCCCACATTTTTCTTTGGTAATAGATGAGTAGAAGTTTTTTTGAGGGGCAGAAGGTGGGTTTCTCTTGAGATATTTGAACTCGGAAGCTCCAGGAGAATAAGCACATAATGGTGATCATTAAACACAGTTCCTTACGGAGAATGATGCTAGTTTTGCATGCTCCAGGCTTGCAAAGTTGGTGAGCAAAGCTTTAAGGGGAGGTTTGTCCCCTGAGGGCTACTTTTCAGGAAGATGCTCCACCACATCTGAGGATGTGGAGCTAGGCTTTTTCCTTCAGGAAAAGTACACAGTTAAGTGTCAGAGAATGAGAGAGCCAGGACTCTGGACTCTAAGCCTGTTTTATTTCTTACTCTCTGATCTTGCATTGACCACTCCAAGAAAGGCTGTAGATCTCAGTTTTATTTCAGGGTGGCAACCTCTGGTGGAGCAGCTTTGGTGCCATGGTAGGTGCTTCAGGTAAAAATGTGTGCAAAATGGTATGGCTTCTGCTCTAGGGTTGTTCTCGTTGCCCCGGGGAAGACTGACCTGAGGCCCAGTCTGTTCCAGTGTGCTGCTGCGTATGCGCTAGGAAGCTGTGAGCCAGGCTGCAGAGCTGGGCGCCAGCTGGGGAGTACACTGCCGTGTGCCAGTCTGCGGTGCTCAGCCCCTCACGCTCCCACTCTTTGTTTTCCTAGCAGTAATCCCTCCCCCAACCCCTTTTACATAGAGATGGGGCAGCAGGAAATGTGGTAAAGATACATGGTAGCACAAAGAAAGGAAAAAGGGCCCCAGAAGCCTTATTTGTTGGGGGGGGCGTTGGCCTCACTCTGGGAATGCTGTGGTCGGTCGTCTTATCTCCCCCTGTTCCCTTTCGTGTCCCTGAGAGCCCATGTTTCTCCTTACACAAGGCTGATCTCGCAGATTCGTAAGTGTCCTCCTCTGTATGTGTCTTTAACCTCCACTGGCCCAAGAGCCCCTTGTGACCAGAGTCTGTTACCTCTTTGTGTTCTCATAGCCTTGTGCTTGGCACAAACTCGATGGCTAACACTTTCTGTTGAGTACATGGATAGATGAACGGACAAACAGGTGGATGATGAGGATTGATGGAAGCTTAGCCAAGAGCGCACAGAGGAAAAAAGGTTGAAGCGATGAGAGCGAGGATGCCTGTGGCACTGGCTGATGAAATCTCACCCAGGCAGGGAGGGGCGTGGGCTGGAAGGCTTGTTAAAAGCTGCCGTCTGCAAAGCAAGACCTGAACTCCTTGGTTTCACAGGGAAGAACTGAGCTTGTCTTAGCAGCTGAGCCTGGATTGGACAGTTAGGCTTGGTCCCTGCAGTTGTCACTGTATTGGAAATGCATCAGGTCCTGTGTGGTGGTGATCACTGTCCGTGGGCCAGCATGGACAGAAGAGGGTGTTCTTTTCATGATTTTGGCTGCAGTGGCAGAACCCAGAACTTACAGCAAATGTATCTCATTTTAAAGAAAAGTAGTGAATAAATGGAAGTTCTTAAAAAACTTCATGACTTTGATTGTTTAGAGACTGCAGTAAATGCCCAGATTCACCGGGTTATCTCAGCAGTTCTCTGACATAGGTGTTAGTATTCTTATGTTGCAGATATGAAATCTGACGCTCAAAGGGGCCAGCCAGTAGTGTGTAGCTGGTGCCTCATTGAGGTGCTGCATGGTTTTGACACTGGCGTTGACCTTGGGCGTGCCTGCCTCCTAACTCTGCGCTTCTCAGGCAGGCTTCAGCAGTGCCCGAAGATGTTCAGACTTTCCTGAGGATGTTAATGTACATTGTCACAGTCAAACTGAGATTCATATTATATTCTTTAAGAATCATAACATGCTTAAGGCAGTTCTGGCCTCAACTAATAAAAGTGATTACTCATGGGCTGCAGTGATCAATGATTTTTTTTTTTTAAATGTATTTGGTACAAGGTCTCACTACACAGCTTGGACTCATAGTGATCCTCCTATTTGCAGCCTGTCCAGTGCTGGGATTACAGGCCTGCGCCACCATGCCTGCTGTTGGTAGTCAGCTCTTGTGGAGATACAGAGGCCTGCCTGCCCTGAACCCTTTGTTCTCAGTTAATTAGCAACCCCGTGGGCAGGATTGGCATGGCCTATGTGGTGCTGAGGATCGAACCCCTGGTCCCTAGGCGTTCCTCATTGGCTTAGTCTGCTGGGCTATCTTGCCAGCCCTTGATCCATGATTCTTAAGAGCATAAAACAAGCCATTTGATTTGTTCTGGGGAGGCAGAAGTTATCACACAATGTTGAGTCTGACCTTTACTTAATGTAAATGTGTTTAGTGTAACCTGAAATTAGGACCAGGGCTGAAATAGGCACCCTTGGATCACTGAGGAGTTGTGTTGAGCTGCGCTCCCATTTGTCATTTTAGTTTAACTGTTCATGAAGGGAATATAGATCTTGTGTTTTAATTGGATGCAGCCCAAAGGTCGGCCTTTAAACCAGAGCATTTCAGTCTCTGAACATGGTTTAACATCCAAAGATGAGACCACGTCTTAGCCACACACACACAGGTCAGCATAGGATGGCAGTAAGGGAGAAAATCCATCAATGATAAGTCAGATTACAATGAGATTTTTTGATATTTATCAAGTGTGTGCAATGTGTGGGTTTTGGAAATACAGGATTATTGTGGGTTTAGTTACTTGTTTTTGATATCCAGTCACTGTTTTACATGAGGAAGATGAATTCCAAGCGAGAGATTTATCTATTGTCATTGAAGTGCATTTTTAAATCTTGTTTTACTTTCATGAAGCATGTGAAGTGAACTAGTATAAATGCTATGTTTTGTCTGGGGATGGAGTCCAGTTGCAGTGTGAGCATTACACGGACCCGGGCTTTGACTCCCCTTCCCTACCTCCTGAAGAAGTGTCTCTTCCCGGCCCATCATTCAGATTGTTCAGTTGTGATCTCAGACAGGGATGAAGGGAGGTTTGGGAAAGTGCCTGGCTGGTGGTAGGTGGTGAGTTGGTGCCCGTAAATCCACATTCCCCTGTGCTGCTCGCTCCTGAGGGGTACTGGTGGCCAGGTGCTGTTAATCCAGGTCAAGATGAAGAAAATACACTTTTATCATTTCTCCAGGCATGTAGCAGAGCCAGCCGAGTCTCAGGTATTCCAGATATGACCGACTTGCCGATTGCGCAAGCTTGAAGCATTGCTCTTGTGGAGATACAGAGGCCTGCCTGCCCTGAGCCCTTTGTTCTCCTGGTTGAAAGCAGTTAATTAGCAACTGTCTCCATAGCAACTCCCTCATAGTCCAAAAACATTGTCTAGTTTTTCAGTTTAGCTTATCACACTGTTTACCTGAAGGGCTTTTCACTGCTCTGAGTCTCATTTGAGTTGGCTGCATGCCTGTTGGGGAAGTGAATTGTCAAGATAGAAAAAAACACCATGGTAGCAAGAAGCCAGGAGCTTCTCTCTAGCAGGATGGTCTTGGGCTCTGGATTCTCTGAAAACAAAAGTTGCACATGCCTAACATTTTCACCTATAATTTTTTTTGTTTGCCAGAAAACTGTCATTCTTTCCACTTGGCTCTGAATTGTGAGGATTTTACCCCCTTCTCCTAAGAGGCTGTCTAAGCTCTTTAATATTCCCTGTTTACAGTACATTTCCATTATTAGTCATCTTGAAACCCCAGGTGTTCTCAGCTACCGCACATTCGAGGAAATTTCACTTCCCTGAGGGTCTTGGCATTTCTGAAGGCCTTTTGATGACAGATTATGAGTCTGTGTGTGAATTAGTCAGAGCAGCTTTGTTTTCAGTCCTAATGAGGAAGGGCTTCTCCTTCGTACCTGTGGCTTAGATGGTTTAAGTCGATGGTGTGTGAGAACAAGGCAGCTTCAGCTGGCTCACTGGTAAAATACGGAGGTGAACTATGGCTTTTCCATACGCCACATCATGAAGATAATACATGACTTTCAGAGCTTCCACTCACTGATTGAGTGCTGAATGTGTGGCTTACTGTGATGGGACTTTTAGGAGCTTTATCGTGCATCTGTAACAGTGGGAGGTGGGAAGGAAAAAAGATGATCACATTTCCCCAGTGCCTGCCGGGGCTCAGACCCTGGGACGGTCTTTCATGGAATGGGGTTTCCTGTGTCTGCTATGGCAACCCCACAAACAAGGCCATTTTATAAGTGGGAAGCCAGAGTTCCGGAGAGTTGCTGTCTGCTGTGGTTGTTGAATGCCGGTCTAGATCTTCTCGTTTGCAACGTACGAGTTTTGGTCCTAATGTTCAATAGTATCATGGATTTGGTGGTGGCGTTTTGGAGGTATGTGTAACACACTGTAGTGTGTGAGAGTGTTTTGCTGAAGAGGCTGGCCAGAGTCTCATGGCTACACAATTGATCGCTTACATAATGTCCAGTAATGTAACAAAGCCCAGTTGTTTTATGAGCTTATTTTAGGTGCAGAGATAAAAGTAGAGCTTATGTTTTAAGGTACATATACCAGAACTAGTGTTGTTTTGTTCAAAAGATGAACTTGGAGAGACGTGTGCCTAAGCTCTTTCTGTTCTTCAAAGCTTTTTAATGAACCTTTGTGGGGAAAGTGCCTTCTGTCCATAATAACATACAGCATTGGATTCAATTCAGTGGACTATTTTCCAGTGTTTAACTCCTAGATGTGGGTTGGAAAACCTGACTTTTCTCTTACGAAGATCACTAGCAAAGGCTCACTAAGAACAGGTCATTCCAGGCTGGCTTCTTTCTTTCCTCTGGGGCAGGGGAAGATGGCTCAGTGAATAAGCGCTTCGCTGGCAAGCACAAGGGCCTGAGTTCAATCCCTGGTTCTGCCAAAAAAAAAAAAAAAAAA
>NDGN011548132.1:2774-19164 GCA_002564285.1 Tympanoctomys barrerae | reverse complement strand
ATTTATATCAATCAAGGAATACTAGAGACACAAATTTAATATACGATATACAAATACATATGTATATTTGTATAAATATATGGGGAAGGTGATTTGAGGTCTCATCTTTTTTCAGGGAACTTTTTCATACACCAGCTGGTAAAAAATCATTGACATACACAATATTTATCCCTTTCTGTGGTTCATTTTACTCAGCATATTTTCAACATTCGTCTGTGTTGTCCTATGTATCAGAATTCCCTACTGAAAAAAATAAGTGGAAATACATGCATAGTCATAGTCTTTGTTCATTTATCCAAATAATTTTTTGTTGTGGCTCTAGTTATGGCAATCATGTGTTTAAATTTTCTGAGGAATCACTGTATCCTCCATTGTGTAGACCCACCAGCAGCGCAAAAATATCTACATTCACCATGTATTTGCCAATGTTTGCTATTCATTGAAAACAATTTGATCTGGTTAATAGTCACTATAATACATATGAAGTGGTTTTTCATTATAATTTGATTTATATTTCATGAATAAATAATGACATTAACCATATTTTCAATATTATTCTCACAAATCTTAAATTGTTGTTTAATTTTATATTCTAGCCACATGGACAGACCTATTTATTTTCTTTTAATCTTGAACAGCTACTCATGTACAAAGGCTTATCAATATTTTTAATATTGGTTAATATTGTTTGAATAAAAATTTAGACATGGAAAAGTGCCATGTCATTTTGTCTCACTCTCTTTTTGTGTATCCTCTAGCTGTCTAGTATGTCTATGCCAATGAAACTTAAAGATTGTGAACAGTGATTTCACTTCCTGATCCAAAGGATTTCATTTACTTTTTGGTAAATATAGTTACATCACTAAAGAATACAAGGCAACTTTCATGTTATAAATTATGTAAAACTGTAAAAGTGGTTACTAAAAGTAAAATATGCAAAGCAATTACTAATCATTGGGAATAACTGCAGTTCTTTTATAGACTTTGAATTCTTTTGAACCATTAAAAATTCTTTGATTGTCAATGTGTAGGAATGTAAAAAAGAGAAAAATGAATAGTCAATATTAAAACATTAGAAACATTGAGGCATATGTATTTATTTTCTGAATTTCTGAATTTTAATTTCTAATTTATGAAGAGGTTAGAACTTATTATCTGTTTTGAATGGTACTTTGAACAATATCTTTTCTGAACTTACTTTGCATGATACCATTTATTTCTATGTTCCCCTTACATACAATTGAATTACACACAGTGAATATCTTCAATTACTTGGTTAATCTTCACACTATCTTAATTTATGCTTTTCTCTAACATCTTATATTCTGAGCCTTGCATGTGATGAACACTGAGAGCTCTTTTACTGTTTGTATAAGCCATCTCTTCATCTGGTACACATTCACGTCTTTTATCAAAACAATGTCTTTATTTATTCTGACACTGTAGAATGAAAATTTGTCAGCCCCTATCATAATCATGCATCAATGTCTTCCCCCCAGTGGGATATAAGATTGGGAAAGGGGCCTAGTCCTACATGAAATTATGAAGGATTTAGGAAAGGCTGATATGATAAGACTAATGCCTTTAAAAGCACAATCATAGAGTAATAGTCTACATTTATCCTGCCTGTGGATACAGTGAAATTGTACTATCATACAGAGGCCTCACTAAGAACTACATAGCCTGGCACCTTGATCTTGAACTTCTCAGCTTTCAGTATTGTGAGGAATAAATTGCTGCTGCTTATATCAATATTCTATGTACTGTGCTCTGGTACCCTGAGATAAATAATATAGTCCATGAGTTTTTCTTTACTAAGGTCTTCAGATACCCTTGGTAGACAATAGTGCTGATCGCAAATCAGCTGTTTTTTCAAAAAAATGTACTTATATCCCATTCTAAATTAATTTTCAACATCATCATGATTTTTAACTTTCTTGGTGTACTTTTGTCTTTGTGGATCCATTTCTCTTTTAACTGCCAATTTTTATAAGAGACAATATGTACTTACTAGCTTGAGACAAAAGGATACACAACTGCACACTTTGCTGCCTCTGTATGACCTATTTGACCAATGCACACACTTAGACCAATCTCAAGGAGTGCAGTAAGTAATACCATAATAAGTATAGCAAAAGTCTTTGATTTACATACATGTGAATGCCAAACTTTCATAGGTGTACTATGCAAGACTTACTTTTTCAGCTTACAGTCCAATCTGACTTATGAAAAATTCTGCAATGGAACTTATTTGTAAGTCATGGACTTGCTGAAACATGCTGGTTCACAGATGTTGACACTAATCTTATTTTGACATCGTGATTTGTGAACTTAAGGGCTAGCATCTAAGTTGTTCACATAAATAACAGTGCATGTACCACAATAAGAGTTTAAACTATGTTGTAGGAAGACTGATGATGTTGAATCTAGTCATGATAACTAAATATCTTCATTTCAAAACTACAAAACAGAGACAAACTGTGTGTCATTGTTCAGACTGAAGATGTCTCCAAATCTCACCTTAGAGGTGAGACCTCTTTGCAAGCTGCAGTCACTGGAGGCATAGCTTGCAAAGCCTGTATTCTCCTCTACAGCTCCTTCTTACTTTCACTGATTTGGGCCACCATGAAGGGATCAAAGTTCCTTTGACTTGCTGCACTGTCAGGGAGCCAGCTGATCAAGGAAGAAGCCCCTGAAACCGTGAGCCAAATTAAAACACTCCTCCTTTAAGTTGCAGGTAATGATACTTTGTTTCAGAAATGATAAGGCTGCGAGCACATTAATGGATACAGGACAACTGGGTCTTCATCTGGTTCCTGGTTCCTTCTTCTCTGGCTCTTTGCACCTTTTCTGCTCTTTGGCTTTGATAATCTAAGCAGCTTTGCCTTCTACACCAGAATGATTTTGTTTTGGAGTCAGTTAATCAAGGTCTCAAATCTCCAAAATCTTCGGCCAAATTAAAACTTTCCTCCTTTAAGGTGTGGGCTTGGGGAAATTTGCCCTAGTGTTGGAAAACTTGATAGACACAGTATATGTTTGTGCATTGTGTAGTTATGTGATCAAAATTTTGTATGTCTTATTCCAACATTCTTACTGTTATGTTTAAGTAAGAAATGTCCGGATATTCTTATATTCAGAGGTAGAACCTACTTGAAAGGGATAGACACTGATTTCATACTGGAAAGAGTTCATTTTTTCTCTGATTTCTCTCTTCACTCTGCTTCCTGGACATGACACAGTGACAGTTTTCCTCTGCCAGTCCCTTTCTGCCTTAGAATCTACCAATCACGGAATGAATCTGATAACAGTGGCAGCCAAAATACACCTTTTAAAAAAATTGTGTCAGATATTGTGCCTTGGCAAAGGGAAAGCTGGCTAAAACCAAAAAAAATTATTATGAGAAATGAGTACATGCTGTGACTGTGCATGACCATTTAATTTAAAAGCTTTAGAATTGGTTTGTGAAAGGAGTTTGGGAAGGTATTATGATGTTGGCTAAAGAACCCCTAGAATGCTGTAAACCAGATATGACTGGAGATTCTTTTGGTGCTCAGAAGACCAGAATGCAGGTAATAATGCAAGTATTCCTCTGGATGTTTCAAATGGGAACAAGCAGTCCTTTGGGAGTTTGAATAAAGATAGTGTGTGTTACACCTTGGCAGAAAATGTGTTTTCACTTTGTTCATTTCCTTGACTCTTTGGGAAATTGAGATTAATAACAATGGACTAATAATTAATCAGCCAAAATAAATGTCATGGAAGCCCAATATTCTGGCTGTGATATTGGTACTGTGAATTGCTTTTAGCTAGGACTCCAATAACAATCAGGAACAAAAAAAGTAGCTGAGCTGAGTGATTTGAAAAGATTTAGCTAGAAAAACCTTCTCTCAAATTTGGGACAAAGGAGAGCATGGTTGCTGAAAAAAAATAACATAAAATTCCGATTTCTTCCTATGGGGACATGAAGAAAGACGACTTAAAGGTGTATGAAAAATTAGCATGACCTACTCCATAACAGGCTAGAGGCTAAAGAACTACATTTCTTCAATTTCAAAAGAGAGACCCCTAGGCTGCCTGTTTATTTGGGGCCATAGAAGGAAGTAAATGCTCAAGTTTACTCAGTCCTTGAGGCACTCAGAAGATACTACAGTCATTGTCTAAGGAGGACCGCCTTCTATTCAGTCTGGATGACTCTGGCAGCATTCATGTGGTGGTGATTTGGTAAGCATGAACAATATAACTACTTGATCATGAAGACTTCTATCCAGAGTTCAGAAGAAAGCCTAGAAAGGCATGCAAAATGTGTGATACCTCACTGTTGTCTGAACTTTTGACATTAATGCCAAATATTCAGTCAAAGGCACAGAAAGCCAGAGATACCAGAAATATTAAATATTTTCTCAGAGATGCTATAAGCAATGGATGAATCTAACCCAATAGAAAGTGTTATGAATAACTACTATGAAGGCAACAATATGCAATGTATTAATTATTGTAACTGTTCTACTAACATGTTTTGAAACTGTCTCATTATTATTTCTTTCTCAATAAAATTAATTTTAAAAAAAGAAAGAAAGGACAAGTAGATTGTTATCTATAAGGCCATTGGGTGGGTCTACCTAAGATCTTTGAAGTGAATATTTCATATTAGCTGGTCCTGGATCCTAAGCATGCAGCCACGTAAGTTAATGCTTGTCCTACACGGTTTTGTTCTTGGTTTGGCTTGAAATTTTGTGTGTTCCACTATTGTATTTTTTTTTACATGGGAATGTTTACCCTATATCTTTGTATATTAGAAGTACTTAACTTCCTTTTGATTTTTATAAGGCCTGATAACTAAGAGTTTGCCTTGATTCTCAGAATAGACTTTCAGTGTGGTTTTATCAGCATGTGGGTACCACTAGAGATGGATTAAATACATTTTGCATGATGAGATGGGCATGAAGCATTTAGAGGCCATATATGGAATATAATAGTTCAGATTCAAAATGTCCACCAAATGTCTCAGGATCATAGATGACAACTTGTTAGAAGGTGTAGGTGTCTGGGAGCATGACTATAAAAAATGTTTTTGTCCCACATCTTCCCTTCCTTTGCACTTCCTGGCCTACATGCAGTGAACAGCTTTCTTCTTCTAATCTGTTCCTTCATGCTGTTTCTCCTTTGGGCTATCTGACCATCAACTGAAAACCCTGAAATAAAGAATCAAAATAAACTTCTCATATAAATTCCATGGAGTTATGTATTGTGAATCTGCAGTGATAAAGTTGGGCCTGCCACTTTATCTAGCTAGTTTTATTTATCTAGCTAAACTATTTCTTGAATTAATTATCTAGCTGATTTTATTTCCTGAAAAAAATTATTTAAGGAATCTTCTTTATCTTCAACACACTTCTAGATTCAACTAATTTTGTGAGTAAATTCCTATGTCATACTTACCTTATTCAAAATTACTGTCATTAAACAGATGCTTCATATTCAAGCTAATATTACATTTCTTCTGTCAGTGAATTTAGATAAAAAATTGAAAGCAGAGTAACTCTCCTAGATCAGCTCAATTCAAAATATATTGTTACCTGTTAATTACATAAATAAACATGTGTGTTATCTCATAATATTTGGATTAAATATTGCATACTAATATACTATATATATTAGTGTAATATATAAATAGTATATAGTATATTAATATAGTATATGATAAAACAATACCTAATACAGTAATATGTATATTATCGTATATATGTAATATATATTCATATAATGCATATTGTAGTGTTCGTATGAAAGTTTTCAAGAAATGTCAAATCATCAATAAATATAAAATAAATAATAGACAGCATGCTATATTAGAAGAAAGAGACCTGTGCTTAATTTGAGAACATAAACTGCACCTATTTTCTTACCTCAAGCTTACTGACCACCAAAACCATTTCGGGTACTGTTTTATAGTTGGTATTCCTGGAAGCCAGTATAAAACTAACAGTATCTTGACTTCAAATAGTCTAAGAATCTGTATTTTTAATTATTTTTGATGTTTAGTGCAATTTAGAAATCATTCGTGATATACGCCATGCTTTAAAATTTAATGTGAAGTGCAATAGGGTGATCACCTCCTTCACCACTCATTTAGAAGAGAGATAGATAACTAATCAGCTCATTTCAAGATCAAAGAATGCCATGGATAAAGCTCAGCAGCATAATTGTCTTCTTGGCAAGGGCAAGGCCTCAAATTCAATCCCTTGATACTGGGGGGAGGGAAAGAAAAATCAGAGAATGGAATTTTATATTAAATTATAAGACCAATTAATTAAAATTTTATTGGATATTTGTAACAGTTAATAAGGAAAACATGAATATTAGAGCTGTGTAGCATTTGGAAAGAGATAATAGATATAAAAGTGTGAGTGATGATAGAACACTGGGTAAGCAGGGTATTTTTAGTGAGAATAAATAAAAGGACATAGGACTGGCTCAGAACACCTATGTTCTTCTTAGAAATACTCCTTTTGACCCAATTCTACAGGACCCAAATATATACGTATATTTTTTTTCCTTCAAAATTCACCAGTCGTCTTAAAATTTTCACACAGAAAATCAATTTCCTTTCCTTCTTAACCTATGTCTCCTTCCCATAGGGCTTAAGCAAGTGCTGCAGGAATAATGCACCCCCAGGAAAATAGCCCTGGGACTTCACGTTCCTTTTCCAGACCTGTCAGACATGTGACCCCGGATGGTTTTGTATGGTATTAAAGCAACAGTCCTGGATGCATCTCCACAGAAGTCAGTGCCTTTACTGCACAAGATGCTCCTCCCCAGTTGGCTCATCTGAGCGGAACACAAATTTAGTTCTGGGATTGCAGAACAGACTGCTGGGCTCAGAGAAGGTGATCAAAACAAACCTTCTCATAGTTTCGTAACACAACAGATAAAGGTCACTATCCTAACCTTAAAAAAACTATGCGCTAAAAATAATTAGTTTCTGTCCATCTATCAGGCCATAGAGAACCTTCATAATTCAATCACACACCAAAATTTTAAAAATCTCCTAAGCTCTGAAAATAAAATCGTCTAGGCCTGTTAAGATAATTTGTGCCCATTATTAAACTTCCATTTAAAAAATCCCACCTATTTCATGCAGAGAAGCCAGTAGAGGTTGAATGAACAGGTTCAGTTTAGTAGTGTTCAGGGGAAGGATGCTGATCTCCACTTTGATCAGCAGGACAGGACAGAGCTAGAGGACAAGAGGATGAAAAATGCCTGATCAACAAAAATGACCCTAATCTGAGTCCAGCAAAATGGGTTCCTGTCTTTTCAAGTAGAGTACAGGAGTTCATCTGGGGGAGAGAAAGCTATGTGGACAAAGATTTGCCTCTGTTTTTTTAAAGAGAAACACTACTCTTCTTATCTGTATAATACTGTGCCATCATTCATCTTTATTTTGACACAGCCTTTAGTTTAAGAATATCCTTCCAATACATTTCAGACAAGTGATGGCTACAGGTCCATCTGCAGAACATCTTCAAAATTTACTACTTCTAGGGAAGTCCATAAAAACAACAATGAGGCAGTAAAATAGTAACAGTCAATAGTAATCAAGTACGTCACCCTATGTAGTATTCTAATCTTAACCTTATCTCCCGTATTTAAAGATACAATTTTTATAAGGTATCACATTTACTTGAATAATATCCACAAATCCAGAAAATTTCATGAATGTGGCAAGAATAAAACTGAGATTCATCAGCCTTGAGAGTCAGCTCTTCTATAACACTTCCCTAAAAAAAGAGGCTAAGTTTCGAAATTCCATTCATGTTCTTTGTGCTCAGATAGTCCTTCAAATATTTCAAACTGTACTTGTAGGATTTTATTTAATTTTAACATTAGATCCAAAGACCTTTTTTTTTCTATAAAAAAAACATTTTGTCTATTTTTCACAATAAAGTAGAAAAGTTACATTGCACATTTGAAATTGATGGCAAATTTACTCAGGCTTTGGAAAAAAATTTAACATCTAATTATAAGAGGAACACATTTCCAGATATTTTAATGGTTTAAAAGTATGTAAAGTGGAAAATCACTACTTGGTGAATGTATTATATTTCTACTCACAATATCGAATACCTTTAAAGGAAAAAGAACTATTTTCTAAAACTACAGAATGCATATACACTCTTGTCAGAGTTTGTAGTTTTGTGTGTGCTTGCAATAGCAAAATCATTTTCTTCACAAATAAAATATTATTTTAGAAAATATAAAAAAATATTTAAGAATGTTCCAGGGAACATTTGCTTTCAATATGCATACTCCTTCCATAAAAAAAAAAACCTTTCAAAGACTCCTTAAGTAGCCTTTCAAGCAGTTCACGATCATCAAGGCAAATCCACTGCTCACCAGAAATTGGCAGAGTTTGTTCCCGCACAGTCTGGAGCTCAGTAGTACCAATAGTGATCTAGTTGCCGTGAATACTTTCCACAGCACGTACAAAATTATTGGCCCCAATACTTCAAAGTATGGATTATACCACAGTATCCTCCATTCTTAGGTAAGTAATCCTACAGAAAATCCCAACTTAAATCCTTCTAAACTTGTGTGTGCTCTCTTAATACAGATTCTCTCTGCCCCACTCCGTGTGGTATATGCTTACTATCACAATTATTTTCCCATTTTACCTGCACTAGGAGATTCCCTGGGGTGTGGAACCAATTTGATTTTGTCTGATATTCCCAGAAACTAATTCGGTGCATTAAATGAAATTGACTTAGCATAATATGAGCTAGTCTTTCAGAAGCTTGATGATCATTTTCAACTTCTCAATTATAAATTTAAAAAACAAGATTTAAAACTAAAATGACCAAGGAATTGTCATACCATAAAACTTATTTTCTTGTGCTTTAGTCAATTATGTTAAAATTGATATCTAGTTAATAAATTACCTGAATGTTATCACATATAGACTATTACTTCTTAGATCCCTTAGTGTTTTTAACCTTTCTTGCTTAAGAGGCAAGCTAAGTTGAAAACTAAGAGCAGATTGCTTCAAAACACAATGTTCTATGATGTGTAAATTATTTGTCAAGAGACAAAAATTTGTACTTGGTTTTTACAGTCAGGAACAACAATTCAAGTATCCAGAGACATAAAACATTATAAAAACAACAATATGAATTTTGAGTTGAGCATCACCACCATAGCTTATCAATGTCACACACAGGATAAATCTTAGTGAAACAAATTTAAGGTACATATTTCTCACATAGACACCTTCATCACTGAAAATGCAGGTTCTTTTAGTAATAAACTAATAAATGAAGCCAGTAAAGGAATTGGAAGTAAAATACTGGGCATGTTCATTTTGTGAATACCTAAGGTAGTTCTAATACAACAAGGCTGCCATATGTTAGTCTGTTACTTTTGAAATGAAATCAAGACAAGATAAATTATTTACTGAACATGAAATCAAGATTTAAAGGTGTACTTACACAGAAGCCAGGCTCTAGCTAATGAAATTAAGTATATCATAATGCAAACCTTATTTCTTTAAGTTTAGCAGTTCAAAGTATAAAACTACTTTGGAGAAATAATGGCAGAAAACTCCCCAAACATGGATAAAGAAATTTATATGTCAAGCTGGCCCCATCCCCAGGCATGTTGAGCCAAGTCCATGTGTGGTGGTGCTCGCCTGTAATCCCAGAACTTGGGAGGCTAAAAACAGGAAAATCACTACAAATTTGAGCTGTGTAGTAAGACCCTAAACAAAACACGAAAAGGTACCCTAAAAAAAAGTTTACAGACAAATCAGTGAGCATACAGAACCCAAATGAAACTATACCAAAGCATATAGAAATCAAGGTTCCACAGTACAAGATGCAGACATGATAACCTGTCCAAACACTATTCGTACAAATCTTTCTTCTCATTGAATTAAGAGAAAGAGGCTGTATTTCTATTCTAACTGTTTTGTATATACAGATACAAAATGTTCCTTCATTCTGTATCTCCTTTTTTTGTTTAGTTTTGTCAGTGATGGGCATTCCATTGCCACTTAAATATTATAGGTGCGTGAATTCAGCAAACTCATCCAATATACTCCAGTAGCCCGTAATAGTGGTGGATCATCCGTAGGACTGGCAATGTCAGAAGTTGTTGACTTGAGCATTTTACAGCACAGCATATTAATATGGCTTTACTTTTTATAGCTCACTTTTATACTTTTCTGCTGGATGGTTAAGACCAAGATGAAGCAAGACCTATATATCAAGAAATGTAGACAATAATATGCGATGTATTAATTATTGAAACTGTCTCATTGCTATTTGTTTCTCAATAAAATTAATTTAATTAAAATTAAATTAATTAAACAACTAAGTGAAAAAAATAAAAAAAGAAATCAAGGTTCCAGAAATTCAACATAACAAAATATTAAGAGTAGCTCACAGAGAGAGAGAGAGAGAAAAAAAGAAATTACACCCTTTAAATCTTTATTCATGCCTGGTATACATGAATATTTTGTAGCCTAGCTGGATTCCTATCTACTGTGCCTCCTGAACCCATGACATGGTTTTCCTCTCCTAGGATCAGAGAGCAGCTGTCATCTTTGCCCTTCTGACCCTCGGTCCCTTCACTTGACAGTATACTCCTTGGATATGGTTTCAGTGTCTGGCTGATTGCATTTGCCTATTTCTCTTTGACCTAGTGATTTTCATGGGCTTTTATCCTGCCCTGGAAAGTCTCTTATGACTGTCTATTCAGAACATTACATCTAGTATTTATCATGCTGTTACTGGATGACTTTTCTTTTGCAAAATATTCCTTTAAAGGAGAAGTCTAATAACTAGTCTCTGATTTTAAGTTTGTTTTGAACTTTCTAATGGAAAAGACTACGGCAGTACTTTTTCATGACTGGTGTTGTTTTCGTGCATGAATTTTAGTCGAGGCAGGACATTTGCCAGTATCCCAGAAACGGTAAAGAAGCAAATTGCTTTATGTTTTATTGCTCATGGGACTCCTGTATTCTTATTATCTGACAAGTAGGCGATACACGGCAATCCTTTTTTATTCTTAGGGGGAAGTGACTCTCCTTTTCTGGAAAGCTGCCTGCATCTATTAAAGGAATGCTACTTTCTAACTTGTTTTTCCTAGAATATTTTTAATATTTGTCTGTTTGTTTAATTAATCTATTCTAGTTTTGACAGCAGAATTTTATGAAATCTTGGACACACTGACAAAGACTTTTCACATTCTACTTAAAGGAAAGCCATAATGTCAATATTAATTTTTCAAAATTGAAGCCTAATTTTCCATATTTTATATTCATAGAAAATATATGCATGTGTTTTACATCTGTGTGCTTCATAATTTTCCACATTAGTTTCATATACAATAATTACTGAGCAAGAAATAAGAAACTTCTAACTGTAATAAAATATATATAGTCCTAGAATATTTCCAATACTTGGAGTCCCAAAATTGTGGTCATTCATTTAAAGCAATAGTAAACATCACTTTTTCTGGCAACTCATTTTATCAATAGGTGGACCTGCTCATTTAAAAATCTTAAATCTACCTTAAATTCATACTTATCAATTATAAATCCTAATGTACGCATTCCTTTAGTTCATTTTCCAACTAATAATTTATTTTAAAGAATTTTAAAATAGACATCCTTTCTTTTTTCTCCTTTCTTGTTTAAGAGGGCTACACAACAAAATGCTTTCTTCAACTCTGTAGTGAGTCTTAAATCATTACTGAACTTCAAGGAATCCTCTTGTAAACATTCCACAGGTTGTTTATTCAGGTCTTTATGCAAAGATAACAAGAGCAGCACATGCACAGATTTTTCTGGGAGAACAGAATGACTACAATAACTACAAAAAACACTCAAGATTTTATGTGACTCTCAGAAAAATTCTGTTCCCTTATCCACTGCATATTAACACTAAATCTTACTGCTTAATTTTCTGAGAGGAAGGATATATTTCATTAAGTATTACCATCAAACTTGTATGAAATGACAATTCCAAATAAGACTGCATGTTGAGGCAGTAGACATAAAATCAGTCTCTTTGTTAATGGTTACTCTTACTGTGAAATACACATGGATTCTATAAGGACCTGAGGACCCTAAGGGCATTGGCCAGTAGCTCTTTTCAGCTTTTCTTATATGTCAGAAATGATGAAATTACATATTTGGAAATTATGTTTAACACTTTCAGCCTTCACTAGTACTCAGTCTTGTGATCCTAACTTGCAGTGTCCTTTATTTTCCCACACTTTTTAGTCTAGCTCTTTTGTTCACATTTACTCAGCCTACTAAACTCTAGCTCATTTATCAAAATGAAATGAACTTGACTTAAAACTCACAGTAACCCCAGTAAGAAAACTATGAATAATACATTTTGTTATTTTATTATTTCAATAATAAAGTGAAGAGATTGAAAGAACATACCTTGAATGTACATGGCATGAAGTCCTTGGCTAATATTTTATTCACAAAAGAAACATCGTTAGCTGTATTATTTCTGTTCCTTTACATTTTCTTTCCTACCTCCTTCTAATATTCTGTAATCTTTTCCATTTTTCATTATCCTTCTGACATATCTTTTACCCTTCTTAGTAAATAAAATAATTAAACTTGCCTTAAATTTAGCCTACATTTTTTTTTCTTCTTTGTCAAATGTTTTCTTCTTTTTTTTTCTTCTTTGTCAAATGTTTGACTGTGTCAAGTTGCCTTTGTTATAAACAATGCTTCAGTAATTAGTAGGCTTACCCTAAACTTAGAATGTTAGCTTTCACAGGAAGGCCACTGCAACTTGAAAGTCATATATATTGAAATTATGCTAGAAATTTCAATATTGGATCTTTTTACCTCAGAAAAAAACAACAGTATAAAAAGTAAACTTTCTCAGAAATTATAATTGTGGGTATTATATTAACTTTCCTTCATATGCTAAATTAATCAGAAACTGTTTCCTTTTCTGTTAATTTTTGCAACCTTAACTTCTCTTACAATTTTTAATATAGATGAGTACAATTCTGCTTGGGAATCTTAAAACGGAAGGCATGCCCTGAAACTAAATATTGTTGATAAGTCAAAAGCAAAAAAATGAACACACCAAACTTTCTTTCCTAATCATCCTTATGCTCTTCCCAACACTTATAGAAAACAAAGCAACAAAAACAAAAACTAGCACTGATACAAGGCAATCTTCATGTAGATGGCTTTTTTTCCTTTTTTTTTTCCCGTGGTACTGGGGATTGAACTTTGTACCTTGTGCTTGTCAGGCAGATGCTTACGTTGCTGAGCTATATCCCTGGCCCTTAGATAATGATATATTTTTTTATTTTTTCCACAACTGGGGATTGAAGTCAGGCCCTTGTGCTTGTCAGGCAAGTGCTTAGTCTACTGTACCATTTCCCTGGCCCCCAATGATATTTTGATAGGAAAAAATAAATGGTCTTTAAAACTTATATGGCCTTCACAAAGATGTTAGTAGAAAAAGAAAAAAAAATGTTTGGGGCAGAGAGATAGCTCAGGGGTCAAGGAACCTGCCTGGCAACTGCAAGGAGCTGGGCTTGGTCTTTGATAGCACATGCCATGCAGACCCAGGAATCTCAGGCATGCCATGCTAGCCACTGAAACCGCAGCTCTGGGAAGGCTGAAGCAAGCCGATCACTACGAGTCCAAGCAGTGTAGTGAGACCCTGTACCAAATAAATAAATAAATAGATTTTTAAAAATTAAAAGAAAAATATTCTCTTGGAATGGACCCTATGCCCACTCTTCATTATCTTAAATATTTGATCTCTAATCCGTCTGTTTTAATACAACAGTTGTAGATTTTCTATTTTTCTATTTAATTACAACTTTCTATTTTTAATAGAAGAGTTTTAATAAAATTCTAGAGCAGTTTCTAGAATTATACAATGTACATCTACCAGAGTTATCCTTTCTGTAGGTCACCTGTCTACTCACTCAATTTGGCAAGCTCTTTACTCTTGTACTGAGAGCAGTCAATTAGATAATAGAGCACATGTCCCTGGGGTCAGCACCTCCTGTGCAGTTAGCTTCTCCTTGAGCCCTTCTTCTATTTGTGCCTTGTCTTCCCTTCACCAAGTCAAGGGGCTGCTTCCTCAGAATAAACTCAGTGCATTTTAAGGCACCACCTCACTCTCTGTTCATTTCCCAAACACCTTATTCATCATGTCCAGTGAGCTGAAAATACATGCATTTTACCCTTCCAGAAATCTGGGTAAGGTGGAGCATCCATACATGCAGCTGGTCAGTGCAGACTTGGGCTTTATGCAGTTGATTTTCTATAGTCTCCTACACCTTCAAATTGCTTAAATTAACTTCAGAAATATGTTTTTTTTTTTTCTTACTGACCAGTGTCAATAAAACTACTGTCTAGATCTTACTAATTGCATATATCAATTACCAATTTCTAGTTTTTAAAACATTTTAGTACTTCAAATTTTTGCAAATCTTAATTTTAGTACATACTTTTTTCTTATGTATTTGTACATTTAAAAATACAGCCCAGCTGGAAGAAGAGATTTTTAATTAAAGCTATTAATAAGTAAAATTTGAATAGAAAGTAATAACTTACAGAAGCAGACTTCTAAAAAGCATTTGTATTTCTTTTTCTTCCATTATTTTTCTTACTCTCTTATCTGCTCACAACTTATTTTGACACTAAACCAAGGGGAAAATATTTTAGAACACATTAAAGTTAATATTTTAAAAGTTATTAAGGTATAAACTTTAATGCAGTGTTTTTTACATCACTAAATATTGGTTGAATGGTAAAAATTACTGCCACGTGAAATTTATCTTTCCTTTTTTAAAACTGGGGACTAAACTCAGAGCCCACATACTGAGATACAGCCTGGTTGTATTGCATTTGTGGAAATGAGGTTTTGGTAAGTTGTTAAATCTTAATTGTATTAATACTATAATTTTTTATAGTACTGACAGTATTGTGATTATATTTAGAAGTGTTCTTAACCATATCAGATGCTGGTTGCTCTGTGCATCTTCTTAAATGTCTTCATAAATGGTAGCTCCTACTGTGTTGTCATATCTATGCATTGTACAGATTCCAGCAACACATATCTAGAGCCTGCGTTATCAGCTCTTGGAAGTACTTTGTGCCAGAGACTGTTTGTATTTTTTAGCAGAAGCCAAGGCCTGGTGTACTAACAAATGTAAATTACACTTTATTGTTCTTTGTTGTTTGGTTTATTAATTCAGCTATTGCTAAAGGTAAGCTGAGCAAATATTTAAAGCAGTATGCACGGTCAACTTCTCACAGTCATACTTCTTGATTCCTCTCATATCTATTATATAATATCAAAAAAGCCCTGCAGGATTCTCTCTCTTACCTGCTGAAGACATGTTCGAAGACTCCTGGTGGACAATACTAAAGGCTAAAAATACTACTTAAACCTACATGTTATACTTTTCTTACTCATACCTATAAAATTTAATTTATGAATTAGGCAATTAGGTAAAGAAAGACATTACCAACAATAACCAATGGTCAAATAGGAAAATTATCACAGTTAACAGTAATAAATTAGCTAACATTAATCTTGCATTTTAGGGCCATTAGAAAGTAAAAAAAGACTAACTTGAACACAAGGACTTTGCTAGAACCACAGAGGATCCAGTGGCACAGCTGGTTGCTACACGATTAACGGGCAAGGAGTGCTCACCAGCCAAAGTTTCACAGCCTAAGCAGGACGGCAGGGACTGCCTAAGATTTCATCCCATTACTAATAATGGCATAAAATTTCATTTTTATAAATTTCCTACTTCTGGAATTTTCTAAGTAACATCCTGAGACCACCACTGACCATGGAAAACAGAAACCATTTACAGGGAACCACAAACCATAAGGAACTGCTGTATCTCAAGGTACCCTTACTTCCCCGTGTATTACAACCTAATCATATTTTTCCCATGAAGTGCTCCTATGATAGGTAATGATGCCCATTTTCTAAGTTAAATATTTTAATCAGCTTTCTATACCAATAATGCAGCCAAAATCATTATTTTCCTCACATCTAATTCCTGTTTTTATATGAAAAATCCTTATATAGGCAGCGATAGTTATCTATATAAAGAAGATATGAATTGAAAAGATATGAATTTATTATTTTGTTAAAACAGTCTATAAATTGAGACTGTTGTTCTAATATTTAATTTGCATAAGAGACTTTTATTTTTTCAAATAGTAAACTTCTAGGGTTCACTTTTGTAATTTTTACCTATTAAGCACTCCAAAGGTGGACAATATGGACTAGAATTTTCTATAAGTAACACAAAATCATATATATATATATATATATATATATATATATAGAGAGAGAGAGAGAGAGAGAGAGAG
>NDGN011548128.1:0-12030 GCA_002564285.1 Tympanoctomys barrerae | reverse complement strand
TCTCTCTCTCTCTGTCTGTCTCTGTCTCTGTCTCTGTCTCTGTCTCTGTCTCTCTCTCTCTCATTCTGGGGATTGAACCCAGGGAACACTGAACCCATCCCTTATTTTGAGACAGTCTTGAGTTGCCCAAGCCGACCTCAAACTTGCAGTCCTTCTGCCTCAGCGTCCAGAGCAGCTGGGATGACAGGTATGGGCCACCGCGCCCAGGGGCCCCTTCCTCTGTGTGGTGCGGTGCTGACGTCCAGAAGCCCTGTTGTGCCTCAGTGCCTTCATCTAAAAAATGGGAGTGATTCGCGTGGGGCCCTGGCAGGGAGAGCACCAGTGTCCTGCCGTGGACCCTGGCGCCCTTGCCATCCCTGTCTTCCAGCCCCAGCACACTTGGTGACATCCAGCAAGTCCCCTAGTAGCTGTGAGGCCACAGGTCGGAGAACTGATCCCCACCCGCAGAGGCTCGGATCTTTCTCCCCTCCCACTGGTCCCTTTCCAGTTCCTAATTAGATTGCACAGCATGTCCGGGTTGGAAGTGGGGCTCATCCCAGATGTTCTCCACTTGCTCAAATCCCTAAACTTAGCAGATTATTTGGCAAAAGTTGCTTCAGATTCCTGCCCCCCCCCTCCCCGCCTGTGGGTCCAAGCTTCTGGAATAATTGTAAGCGCCAGCCGTTTCCAAGGTGAGCTAATGAGCGCTCACCTGCTAATCGCAGAGGCTGATGGGTGAGGACAGCACACGAGGCCGCAGATCAGGTGGAAAGGGAAGAAATAATTGGATTATTAATACCCAGCAACCAACATAGCCTTTCATGCCTTGTACCTTCTTCCTGAAGGAAACAACACTCTCCGGACACTAAAATACGCATTCTGTAGGGGGTAATCGGGGCTGGGAAAGTGTGCAGTTCCGAAATGGGGTGGGGGCGGGCATGGCCGGCGGCCTGCAGCAGCCCTACTGAGAGCCCGTCCACAATTAGGCGTGAATAATGACTCTGTTCAAGTCCGACTTTATTGCTTTTGGCCAAAGGCCTTTTGCAAAAATAACTCTGTAACTCACTGCCAGGGAAGCTTTTGTCCTCAGCTGAGACAAAGGAACAAAGAACAGAGGTGGAAATTTCTGTCTGATTCCCATTTCCCCTAAACACCCAAAGAGGACAGCAGGCGCGGCTTACCCACAAGGTGTGGGCTCAGGAGCGGAGCCCTCTTACCTGCGCCAGCCCGCCACTTGCACGCCTGTTTCTGCCATGTACGCCTGCCTTCTGGCCTCCCACCACAGGCCCTTTGCATGTACTTTTTCCTTCTGTAGAGAGTGTTTGCTTATCAGCCTGCCTGCCACCTCCTCCTCCTGGTACAAGTGTTCCCTCCCACAGGCCTGCCCTGAAGTGCTGCTGTCCGGCCTGTCACTCTGGAGGCTTCCTCTGAAGTCCATACCACACCCTGAAATTCCTCATTTGTTGAGCACCCAGACCTCCCCTCCAGACCGTCAGCACCTGAAGACAGAGGCCTGCCCCAGGTCCTCTGCTGTGTCCCGGCAGCGCACAGCACCTGACACGCAGTAGGTGCGCAGGAAAGAGCAGGTGGCTGTGAAGGTTTCCCAGCCATGCTCTGAGAACAGAATGGATGTTTTTACAGTGTCTCCAGAGTGGTTTGGGTACCACCACCACCCCATACTGTAAGCCTGGGCTCATCACTCTCCAGGTCCCTGCCTGGCCCCGGGGGCATCTGAGTTTGTGTCCTTGCTTTAGACAAAAGCCAGTGAAGACAGGTGTCACCCAAGGTGACCAGGCAATGTCCAGGCCTCGGGGCTGCCTGCAAGACTCAGCCCCCCCAGTCCCCTGCTGGAATGGACACAAGGTGTCCCTGACACTGACTGTGGCTGTGAGCAGGTTGTTTCCCCTCTGCCCTCTTCCATACCCTCTGAGTCTCCCTCATGGTCCTCCAGGAAGCCCACTCCTCTTGGAACGAGGTCCAGGGCCCCTTCCAGCACAAACTGACCCTCCACATCACTGACTTCCATTTCTAGTGTTGCTGTTATCAGTGCTTGTGGTTCCCAATTGAGGCTCTTATGTCCCCTTGGGGACATCTGGCAGCATCTAGAGAAGTTGTCACACCTGGGTGTGGGTGCCATTCTGCATCCCTGGGGTACAGTGTGAGCAGCAGGAGACTAAGAGACCCTGGCTGGGGACAGCTGGGGCTCCCTCCCCTGGGAGGGGAAAAACTTCCTTCCCAAACCAACCAACTGCACTTAGAAGGGTCACCTGGGATAGGCCCAGCGCAGCAGGCACACAGGCAGAGAGCAGGATAAAGACCCAACACTGGAGTGCATGGGCGAGTCTCCTGTCACCCCTTGCAGAAGGGGCCATTTGCTTCACGCCTCAAGCACCTGCTCCAGAAGCTGCTGTCTCCAAAAACTTTCTGGGAGCTGACCATAAAACCACATTTTATCTGGGCCCCAAAGAAAAACCATGTGGTGTTGGGCCATGGCTGACAGGTTGGACGGGCTCTGCGGTCTGCTGTCTCCCGCCAGCAGGTGGTTCCATGCTTCCCAGCATGGCCCTCAGTCCCCGGCACGGCATTCCCACAGCAAGTCCTAGTGCCTTGTCCCCCAGGACTCCTGGACAGTGTCACAGTGACAGTGGCTCTGAGCTCAGAGGTCTACAGGTCCGGGTCACTCAGTCCCTGAGAAGGGCGCGGGGAGTTAGGGCCACTTCCCCAAGTCACAGCCTGCATTGTGGAGTGGTTTTCAGAGCTTGTTAAGTGGCTTCCTTTCTCCTTAAAAGCGAGGAAGAGGAGTTTGAAACAAAAGTGAGAAGAAGTAACTTGTTAAAACTATTTCAGAAAGGTATTACCTTTTCTCTCAGATAACTAGGAAACTAGTTCTCAGAAGTAGAGGAGAGGCCGCTAGGGCACCACGCTCCAGGACCAGCCCTTATTGCCCTCTGAACTCTGGCCATTTAGCCCTTTGAGTCAGATGAGAAGAGGCTTCAGTCACCCTCGATTGCTAAGGCTCAGGGACCCAGGCAGGATCCGATTTTCCACTTCCTGAGGGTCCAGTGGGTGTTTTCTGATAGCCACAGACCTGCAGGCACGCCCCCACGGAGGGGTGGGGGTCTGCATTCCCCTCTTGCATCTGTCCCGCTGTGTATGGCCCACAGTGAGAGGTCCCCGAGGGACAGCAGGGAAGACTAGCAGCCCCTGGCTTTTGGAGCCCTTGGCTGCCATGTAGGCAGACAGATGCCACCCTGAGGCCACCCTGCCAGGAGGAACCGGAGACCACATCACATAGAAGCCACACACAGGTCGTCGGGAACCAGCTGCCTACGACAGCCACCAGGTGACCCAGCGCTAGCACCTGAGGCCTGTTGGTCATGTGCGCAGATGTTAGAAAATGGAGACCAGCCATTCTGCTGTGTCCTGTTTGAATTCTGATCACAAGTGTGTGAACACAAAGAGATTTTATTCCATTTGGGGATAAGCCGGCATATAGGGTCAGTCATGAGCACGTTCGGCCAGTGCCAGCGTCCCTGCTGTTCAGACACTCATTCATTTCTCCATTGCATGGTGTCTGGAGTCTGTTCCCTGGACAGTGGCGGTCATCCTGCCGCCTGTCGGCATCCACCCCCATCCTCCACACAGCAGAAGGACCCTGTTAAGCCCTGCACCAGGTCATGACACCCTGGGCTCGAACCCCCCAGGTCTTCCTTGTCCACTCTATCCAGCTGCATTTCCTCACTGTGCTCCTCAGGCACCCAAGCAGGTTCCTGCCGTAGACCATCTGCCTTTGCTCTTCCCTGGGGCTAGAATGCGGTTCCCTGAAATATCCACTGAGTGTTTCCTTCCCTTCCCTCACAGCTCTGTGTAAAAGTCATCTCTGCATCTGTCCAAAAACCCGTCTTGATCGCTGAGTTTTAAGTAACACACATGCACGGCACCTCTACGCTTCCATATCCCTCAGAACTCTGCTTCATACGCTGTAGGGTTTATTTTGGTATTTGATCCGTAATTCCTGATCCCAGTATTTAGAATAAGGCCTGTGCATAGTAGGCGCTCAGGAAATACTTAAGTGACTGGAAGAAGTAGCAGCAAGGATATGCCAGAGTGTGGCGCTATGGAAATAAAGCAGCCTCCGCCGGCTGCCCCTCCAGCCGGAGAGACAACGCCCTCAACACGCTGCCTTAGGTGAAGCCTGTGTGAAGGAGTGCAGGCTGTACTGTGCTGTGCAGAGGGCAGAGCTGGGCCAAGCGCAGGGAATGTGGCCCGCCACCTCCACCAGTCGGGACCGAAATTCACGACTCCTGTGTCCCCAGTCTTGCTTTCCAATTCCACTGGCCCTACCAGCCCAGAGCTGTCTTGGAAGCCACCTGTGTCAACACACTGCCTCATATCAGCTCTTCCTTGTGAGCTCATTTGGTTGTGACAGAAAAGCAGCTTGGAGTGAGCTAAGAGGAATAAAGGGAACTTGACTTGTGTCTCTAAAGAGTCAAAGAATGAGGAAGCTGACCTAGAAAGACAATAGCTCACACTATCTGGAGAAAAGAAATTATTGAGCTTGAAACAACCGAGAAGTGGATTTTTTTCCCTTTGAAGTTAACTGGATCCACTTCTCAAATGTTGTGAGGACCCAAGTGCCTTTCAGTTCAGAGTCGTCCTTTTTGTATGTTGACTTCTACCTCACACAAGGCAGGATGGCTCTGGGGTCTCCATATGATCACACCAGAATGAGAGGGAACAAGTTGGCCAGTTAGAAAAAGCAGTGCCTCTTCCTGACCAATCAGGACGCAGCACCTAGATTACTCTAGCCAATCACTGAGGCAGGGGAGATGAAAGGCTCTGATTGACTTAGACCTGGTCACATGGCCTGGTGACCTGGGCCCTGATTTAAATCATGGTCCAAGTATGAGAAGAGGGCCCCTAAATGAAAATTAGTGGCTATTTTGGAAAGTAGGGTAAGAGAATGCTGATTGGCTCAAACTCAGTTAATAACCCAACAGTGATTGGCGATTTATTTTGGATTTGTTCAGGTTTCCAAGTAGTAAGCTGTTTTATCCTCACAACTGTATGTAGGGAATGCTGTTGTTCCCACTTTATAGATGAGGTCATTGAGGCTATAAGAAGCTAAGTCACCTGTCCAATCACTAGTGAGGAGTGGAGCTGAGAATCAAACCTAGGTGGTCTGGCGGGAACCCAGCCAGCCCTGCTCTTGATCCTGCTTCATTTTCCTCAGGTATGTATTGCTCTACCCACTTGCCTGCGTCTACTCTGTTAGTTGCAAGAGAGCAGTGATGTTGTCTGGTGTTTTCATTAGTGATGACTCAGTACTAGGCAGCAGCAGGTGCTCGGGAACATTGAGTAAATAAGTTTTGTGACCACTTGACCATCGTTGGATGTGCAGAACATTTTGAAGCTCAGCTTCCCAAGATTTAGGATATATTGTACCCAAACTTGCACTACAGTCTAGCTGTGACCCCCTTCCAACAGTTTGCTGTTCTTTCTGCTCCTGTCTCTCACCCCTCAGCTGCCCTTGGAATCTCTCGCCTGCAGCTTTTGCTATGCTGACTGCATACTGTCAGCTTTGCGAGGGCTGGGACTTTGTTTCCCTGCTGTTTGTTTTCCTGCTGTTATCCACAGTCCCAAGAACTGTGCCTGGCACACAGGAGCCTGCAGTGGCCTGTTTGCATCGATGGTTACACAGACATCTGGATTGCTAGGCCCTGAGTTTTGGCCTACTGTATACCTTCTTCTCTTGATGGCCAGTTTCTAGCCCAGTCTCTGAGGCCTGTCTTGAAATTCGACCTTCAGCACCTCTCTCTGAAGAGCTTTTTCTTGTCCCTGGTCCTGCTTTTGAGAGCTGGCTTGGACCTGTACCTCCAAGTGGAATTCCTTCAACAGGCACAGAGGCCGCCTAATGGGTAACCCGCTCTGGGAGGGTGATGGAGAGGCTGTGATGGTGCTCACGCTCCTGTCCTGTCTGATAGCCCTACAGAGAAGCGGATTGGAGAAAGCCTGCAGGGAGGAAGAAGCAGGATGCCAAAGAGGGGAAGGCTCAACAGCAAAGGCCTGCGTATATTTTTGTGTGTTGTGTTGTGTGCCTGGAAGCTTCCCAGCTGTGAGGCTTGGGGCCACAGGTTCCCACCCCTCCCACTTGGCCTCTCCCATCTCCTCTGCCTGCCGTTGGCTCAGGTTCTTTGCCTGCCTGGAACACCCTGACCCCCAATTTCTCTGTATCCTGTGGGTTCTCAGCACTTGACTGCTATGAGGTTTCTCAGCCCTAGTTCCGTAGTTACATTCCTGGTAGCCTTCCTTGGCTGCCCGCAGGCAAGCAGTCCCCCCCCCTTTCATTTCCTGTTTGTGTAGCACACCTCACCTCAGGCCTTTCTATCATTCCCTGGTTTCCAAGCAAGCATAGAGAGTGGGTCAGAATGCCAGCGTGGCCTCGCCCATGCTGCTTCCGTGTCTTTTCGGCCTGGGGCTCTGCAGAGAGCATATGGTGCCCTCCAGCAATGGCATGAGCAGAGTATAAGAAAATGAGTGATGCCAAAGCTGGATGGGCTATGGCAGGAGTGTTTGCTGAAAACTGGACAGAGGTATGGTGGTTAGCGCCCAGCAGTCTGCCAGAGAAGGTGCCTTGGAAATGCCCAGCCTCTAGTTCAACCCTCCTAACCCTGACTGACTTCAAGGCTCAGCCTCCTGTCACCAAAACCCTCTCTTGGGTATCCCAGTTGACTGCTGCCACCTGCACAAGATTTCATCCATTCCTAGCGCCTACAGTAACCTTGACCGTGTATGATGCCCTCTTATTGGCCAGATATGGGTCATGTGTCTGTGTCTGGGCCAATCACAGGAGGTAGAGAGATGGGATGTGCTGATTGGCTCCATCTGGGTCGTGGTCCAGCTTACAGTCCAGCTAGGCAAGGGGGAAAAACCAATGGCCTCTCAGCACAGTGAGGGGCCCTTAACAGAAGCAGGGAGGGCAAAATTCTTTGACGAATCCACAAATATTTTGAGTACCTGCTATGTCCCAGCTGCTGTTTTAAATGTTTGGGATACAGAAATGAACAAAGCTGAAAAATACCTGTGCCTTTAGGGAAGTTACATTCTCTTGAAGAAACTTGACATAGAAATAAGTAAATGGCCAATTGTCAGAGTTGGTAAATGCTATCAGAGCAGGTAGAGACTTTAGTTTCAACGTGCAAAGGTGGATCAGAAGGAGGTGAGGCCAGGGCCCTGAAGATACTGTATCTGGATGAGGGCTCCAAGCAGAGGAAATCACAAGTGCAAAGGTCCTGGGGTTGGGCCCACTCACATGTTCAAGGGCCGTGCAGAGGCCGCATGGCAGGAGCTAGGTAAGAGAGAGCAAGAAGAAAGTAAGGTCCGAGAGGTGAGGGGTTGATCGCTGGGGTCTTAGTAGCCCTTTGGAGGGTTTGTAGGGTAGTGAAGGCTTTTAGTGGAGGAAGACGGTCTCTGTTGGAACAGAGAGGGGGGCTGTTGCCCCTGCAGATGGGATTGTCAAGGCCCTTAGTAATAATACCTGTAAGTAGATGAAGGAGCTAAGCGGGCAAGCACGCTAGTACGCTGGGTACCTGGGTCAGTTGTGGGGTGCTGGCAGGCATCTCTACCCACCCTGTGGTTCCTTCCTCCTCTTATCAGGAGCTCCCGTCTGACCCGAGCCATGTTGTGCCCTGCCCACTTCCTCTTCCACACCCTCAGTGCCTGATCCAAACTTCTCTCTGCCTTTTGTCAGATTTGGGGATCCTCAGGGACAGCAGCCCATCTGGGTCTTTCCTGGCAGGCATAGGTGAGTTCCCAACCGCTTCCCCACAGCTGTGGTGGCTAGGACTGGAGTTCAATGATTCCCCCAAGACCCTCTGTAAATCAGAAGCCAGGGGCATTGTCTCCAAGCACTTGAGACATCAGGTGTGTCCAGAGATGTCCTGCTGGCTTGAGTCCTGGGAGAAAGCACCGGACAAAGACGAGGTGCTGGACAGACCTTCAAAGATCCGGCAGGACGGGCAGTGTCTGTAAGGCGGATCAGGTGTTAATCAGCAGTACTATGCGATTCATTACAGACAGCCACTGCAGCCACTTGGAATGTTTTACCAAGAAGGAAGTGGGGGGATGCAGAATCTCTTGTGTCATTTTTAATTGATTCCTTCGGCATCCGGAGAGAGGCTGGCATGAGGCCAGGATGAGTCTGAGCCAGGGGAATTCATCAAAAATCGACCCACTGATGACTTGATCTGATGAAATAATTAGCTCCTGTTACCCTGTGCCCAGCTTGCGGAGCTCTGACTCCATCCGCAGGAAGGAAGGAAGGGTGTCCGGTTGGCAGGTTAGACCCGCCGGAGGAGGGAGACCAAGAGGGAGGGAGCCAGAAGCAGAACCTAGAAGCCCAGCTGATAGCGCTGTGGCCCACGGCTCCCAGGACACCTCCCCCTCGCACCCACACACTGCAGCCCCAGAGCCAGAAAGGCCCTCAGGGAACACCTGGCCACCTGCTGCCTTATTTGGCAAAAGAGGAAATCGAGGGCTGGGTTCTGTTCAGGCGTGCCTCCTAAGTGGGACTTTTTCAGAGGTGCCTAGACCTAGAGCGTGTGGCTGATTCACGGCGCAGTGCTAGGATTAAGGGTGCAGGGATTAATGATAGTTGACTTCTTGGCCCTGCCCTAATCTCAGGAGCTGGAATACAACAGAAGGGATGGAAAAGTTGGTCTCTTGCTTGCTTTGCCACCTTCTGCCCGCCATGAGCTGTTTCTCCTCTACAATGCCTGTCCTGTCTCCCTGCTCTGCTTTGGTCTGAACCACCTACAAACTGTGAGTCAAATAAGCCTACCCCCCCTCCCCAAGGAGAGGAGAGTAACTAAGACAGCTTCCCAGGAACTTGCTCCCAGATCTGGGCCTCCACGGCATCTGTTGAGCAGGCCAATGAGAGTGAACCCTTCTCTACCACGTGGTCTTGTGGGAAAATGGTGCTAACTGGACCGGGCTTCACAAGTGGACACCTGTGAAGTGCTCAGGGCAGTGGCTGGGGCACCGAGAGCTCTCAGCAAGCGCTTGTTCTCAGTTCCAGTGGGAGGGAACTGGCCTGGGGAGGGCAGCCCTGGGAAACCCCTTGCGGTGTTCTCCTCTTTCCGGGGCTGTGCAGCTGAGGAGCGTGAAGGCGCAGTCGGCACATTTGCAGCTTTGAGTGCAAGACACAGGAGCCTGCTGGGGGCAGCCCCTCCTCGGGGTGTCGCCCTCACCAAAGAGTGGGCTGGGGGTTTCTCCTGTCAGCCCTCAGCGCCTCCCCTTGTGCGATGGCGCTAATGTGCCGACTCCTTTCCACACGTGTTAATTTGTGCTAAGGAGAGAGCACGGAGTGGAGAGCGGGGATGCTGGCTTCCGGTGTGGAGGAGGGAGGGGCCCCTGCCACCCAGGGATGCCTGATCTCCATTTATGCTCAGTGTGTACAGTGTTCTGTACTTCCAATCTGTGCATTTGTAGCTTTGTTTTCAAGTAAGACTATGTTAAAAAAAAAAAAAAAAAAAAAGGTGCGGTGGGCACCTAGTCATCAAAGGGTGCAAAAGGCAGGCACAGCTGGAAGGGCAGAAGCTGGACATCCAGCTGGAAGGTGAGGAGCTGCCCAAGACTTCTCCAGGTGCTTGGAGGACGGTGTGCTCGAGTCCTGGCTTCCCAGCTGGAGACCAGAGGTGGCGGTGTCTGCCAGGGATTGACATGGGCCTGACGGAGACCTCGCAGGAGCACAACCACAGCTCTATGCCCCAGGGCCCGTGCTCTGCCCCACATCCGTCCTGCGCAGACTCCGTAAATCTTTCACACCCAGCTTGCAGCTGAGGAAACTGAGGTGCTGTTAAGTGCCTCACTTGAAATCACTCTGGGAGGCATTCCAGAGTCCTCACTGTTACCCAGCTCCACCTGTGGCCCCCGGGCAGCAGCTCTGCAGGTGGTAGCGAGCAGGGAGCTGGGAAGGGAGCCTTGTGTGCCCTCCCGTGCCCACTGGACACTGACCCCTGGGGGGTATCTGCTGGCTGTGACCTGCTGTTCTGTCCTGTGGCTCTCACCTCAGCTCTCTGCAAAAATGGCCTGTCACCTTCCCAGGTGTGGAGAGCTGCTGTTCAGGAGGAAGAGATGAGAGGGGACCAGGCTGTCCTGAGCAGCCTCACACTGCATCCACGCCTGGGTCAGGACCCTAAGTGAGGCAGACCAGGTGTTCCAGGAGACGAGGGAAGGGGCAGCAGCAGAGAGGAACCATTATGACCCTGGGCCTGGGGCAAGAGGGACAGGTGCGGGAGGTGGGCAGCAGCTCCCTGCACATTGGAGAGGGAGTAGCTGTCTTCCTGCTCAGTGACCTGACCCTCATTGGAGGGAGGTCTCCCTAGCTGCCCCCCAGAAGAGTAGAAAGTGGGGCAGGGCCATGGGAGAGTCTCAGCAGCTGTTGCTGCTGTCCCCAGAGAGGACACAGGCAGCACGGCCCCTTGCAGGAAGGACCTGGCGCCCTTGCTGAGTGCCCTGAGCCCAGACTTTGTGGTGGCGGCCGGATTCCAGCATGGACTCCTTCAGGGTCATAGCACAGACCCATGTGGCCAAGGTCTGCTCTCCATCTTCTCTCCTTCATCTCAACTTGTAGCTCTGTCTGACCTGGGGACAGTGGAGAGACTAAGGAGCATGTGGTGGTTCTCCCTCCATTCTAGCCCTCCATTTTCTCTTGTCATTTAGTGTCTTCTGCAACTTAAAGTTGGTGAAACACATTGAGTCCAGCTTTGGGGTCTTTTGCTGCAGGGCTTTGATATACCTTCGTGTGGACTGAATTCATAATGGCCATGTCCCCCTCTTTGATTCACAGGGAAACTGAGGCTTCTTCCTGAGTGGTTAGTGGGCAGACCAAGCCCAGGAGAAACTGGTCTGAGATAGGAATCGGCAGGTAGTACAGCCCAAAGCCTGCAGGTGTCCCTTCTGGCCTGTATGCCTCAGGGACCATCCACTGCCCTGGGCCATGCAGGAGCAAGCTAGTACCAGCCACTGCTTTTCCTTTTCTGCTGTTGGATTGCTCTGTTGGATGGGGCTGGGGCAGAGATAGGCTGGTCACCGACCAGGCTGTCCCTCGGGAGAGTAGGAAGCATTGGGTGGGGGGTTAGAGAGGCTTTGCTGCCAGTCTGCCCCTGCCCTGTGCCAATTGTAAATTCTTAGCAACCGTAGACAAGTCTTTTGTCCGCCTGGTGTGGTCCTGAACAGGACTCAGTGTCTGCACTGGCCTCCTGCAGGGTGAGGGACGCACACTGTGACCTGATTCATGTCCTCCTCCCCTAGGTGGTGTGTCAGGAGGGAAGAGAAGGATAAGATCCCCAAGACACAGCTGCAGAGCCTGCAGCCCAGGAGGAGCCACGGATCGGCCAGAAACAAAGATGGCGCCCCCCAGCCTGCTGCTCTGCCTGCTGTCTGCGGCAGTCTTCTCCCTGCTGGGCGGGAGCTCGGCCTTCCTGTCCCATCACCGCCTCAAGGGCCGCTTCCAGAGGGACCGCAGGAATATCCGGCCCAACATCATCCTGGTGCTGACTGATGACCAAGACGTGGAGCTAGGTAAGCGCCCCAATCCCAGGACATTAGGGGTTCTGGGGTAGAGCCTGGGTCAGGGCAGCTGTGGGGATGCAAGAGGTCCCTTCTGAATACTTCCAACCAGCACCCACTTGGGTTGGTTCATGAGTGTGGGTTCAGAGCTGACCCTCAGGACGATGGGCTCTCTAGTCTTCTACAATTCCTGAACTTCTCCAAAATCTCAAAGGGAGAGACGTTCACCAGGCTTCCCTGGCCAGCCCCATCCTGGACTGCTGCCTATAGTATCCTCTGATGTCTCCCCTCTTCAGCACGGCCTCAGGCTCTCCACCCAGCATGTCCTCAGCAGCAGCTGCAGGAGGACACCCCATTGGTGGGGCTGATGAGATGGGGCCCTCTGGAGTCATATCAACTGGTCTTTCTTTTTTTGATAGAACCAGGGATTGAACTCAAGCCCTTGTGCTTGCCAGGCAAGCACTTATTCTACTGAGCTAT
>NDGN011548125.1:18940-29944 GCA_002564285.1 Tympanoctomys barrerae | reverse complement strand
AAAAAAAAAAAAAGGAACGTATGATTTCTTTTGACCATCTCAGCTTCTGAACAAAGGAACGCAATTGCTAACATTATACAAAATAAAATAAAAATTTCCCATGATCCTACCACCTAGAGGAAATCACGAATATAGTTCCAGTTCTATCCTCCTCATATCACTGTGCACATGTGTATTGGCTATGAACAGCTGCCTAAGAAATTATCCTAAAATTTAGCAACTTAAAATATCAATAAGCATATGCTATCTTCCAGTTTCTGGGAGCTAGGGATTCAGGCCCGATAGAGCCGAAGGACTCCGTTTCAGAGTCTCTAGAAAAGTGGTAGGTCATCAGCCAGACTGCTCAGCTTGCACAGAGTTCAGCTGGGCCAGCAAGCATGCCGTAGGACTCACTCGCATGTCCCAGCCAGGCCTCCGTTCCTCACCAGCTGTTGGATAAAGGCTTCATTTCTTGCCATAAGGATCCTTCCATATAGCTACCTACAGTGTAGCAATTTGCTGGGTTTTTTGGTGCATGATCAAAAAAAAAAAGGAAAAAAATAAAAGTTAAAGCCACAGGTGCCCCAAACAGAAGTTACCCTAAAGGTTCTCTTCCATGTATATTATAACAGAAATGAGATTATATACGAGCCTCTACTCTATAATTTGTTTTTTAAATTCGTTAGAACAGCAGAAATATTTTTGTAACATTGTTATTCTGCAACATCAATTTTAGTGAGTGCATAGTATTCTATTATATGTCTGTATCATAATTCAGTTCATCAACCCCTAAAATTACAAAAATGTTACTATTCTAATGCTGTTATAAATATCTTCATAGCTAATCTTTGTGCACGGCTATGATTATTTTGGGGGTTTTCCATATGCCTTTGGATACCTATTCCATGAAAGTCAAATTGGAAATATAGGCTGTGAAATAATCTAATTCAGAATCTAGAACTATCAGGTAAAGATTAACATAAAGGTTAATGGGAGACTTTTTTATATCAAGCATATTTTTTGAAATACTTAATCTTTCTCTTTCACAGTATCAATGGAAGGAACAACTAGGATGAGGGAGTGGAGAAAAGAAAGAAAGAAGGGAAAAATAAATAAATATGATGTATACAAGATAGCTTAAATAATTGTACTACTGATTTCTGCTGGTCTACAGAAAGGAGCGATTAATGCTTAAGTTTTTCTCTCTCTATTTTAATTTTTTATAACTTTTTGGACCAATTTTGCATGCTTATATCTGGTAATCTGAACAACTATTCCGAAGACAACAATACACAATATAACCACTGTTATTATTATTCATATTATTTTTTTAGTGAAATTCTGTATCATTTCTAATGTTTTTGCTACTTTTTATTCTCTTTAAAAAATTAAAGTAAAAAAAAATCCTTAGAATCAGCCCTACAATTAAGAAAATAAGTGCCTACTAAATTTTTTGACTTGCTTTGATTTTGCTTTCTAATTAATTAATACCAGATACCAAAATTATTTGAGAATTGAATTATTTTATAAGACACATTAAGCCTGACATTTTTCGATGGATTGTGACACCGCAGTAACATAGCATGTGCTAGATATTGCTTGGCTGTGCCTCTTTTCAATGAATAACTGCAGAGAGCATCATGGCCATAGTCCTTCCAGGCCTACATGGCAGGCAGCTCACAAAACCTTAAGTCCATCTTGGACTATCACTCACGAGTTTCTTCACATTTGTGAGAAGCATGCACTTTCAGAGACTCGTTTTTATAGTTTAGATCTAAAATGTCCCCAAAGTCTCATGTGTTCAGAGGTGGGGCTTTCGTAAGGTGATTGGGCCATTTGAGGCACTGCACTCATGGATGCATTAGCCAACCCATTGATAAGTTTGTAGCCAAATGTGCTGTGAGGAGGTGGGGTCTGGTTAGAGGAGGTGGGTCACTGGGGACACAACCTGGAGGTGTATATTCTAATCTCTGATACCTCTCTTCTCCCTCCCTTCCCCCATCCCCTTAACATCCCCCTCCTGCTCTCTCCCTCTTCCCTTTCACTCCTAATGCCATAGATTGAGCAGTTTCATCCACCAGGCCCTTCAGCCTTTCCATTTCTACCTCAAAGCCAGCTGGCCATAGTCTGAGACCTCTGAAACTATTTGCCAAAATAAACTTCTCCCTTTAAGGTGCAATGTCATACATTTTGTCACAGCAGGAAAATCACTAATACAGAAAATTGGAGGGCTGGGGAGCTGATTTAGTAGAATGAGCATTTGCATAAGAGCCTGAGTTCAATCCCCAGTTCTGAAAAAAAAAAAAAATGGAAATAAGAGGAAAGCCATTGCTGTGACTGTATCTAACCAGGTTGTTCAGAATCCTTTGGAACTGATTTGCAGGAACAATTTAGAAAAGTTTGGAGATACACAGAGAAGCCCTGGAACGCTATAAGCAGAGCTCAAAAAACAGAGTACTTAGTGGAATGTAGACAGTACAGGCCAGGCTCATGAGCTTTCAGATAGGAATAAGGACTCTATTACAAATTGGACAAGGGCCATTCATATTACATTCTGGCAAATACTTTGTCATTTTTAAAAAAAATTTATGTATTTGGTACAAGGTCTCACTATGTAGCTCAGACTCATAGTGATTCTCCTGTTTTTAGCCTCCCCAATGCTGGGATTGCAGGCATGCACTACCATACCCAGACTCAGTTGCCTGAGGATGGGGCCAGAAAAGCATGTGGTACAAGGGATCAAACCTCCTTGTCTTTGTCTTGCTCATGTCCTAAGACTTTGTGTGAAGCTGAATTTAAAAGTGGCAGATTAATTAATGTGGCAAAGAAAATTTCAAAGGAACTCAGCATAAATACTGCTGGCTGCTTTCAGCCATGTCTCAGTTACTCTTCACTTGTTGCTGAGACAAAATATCCAACACCCAAAATGAAGGAAGGAAAGGTATTTATTTATTTATTTATTTATTTATTTATTTATTTATTTTGGCAGAACCGGGGATTGAACTCAAGCCCTTGCGCTTGCCAGACAAGCGCTTATTCCACTGAGCCATCTCCCTGGCCCCTGAAAGGTTTATTTAGCTCACAGTTTGTGGAGGTTTTAGTCCATACTCAGCTGGCTCCAGGGTAGAGTGGTACATGGCACAGAGAAGCCATTCATGGTGGTGGCAAAGAGCAAAGGGAGGGGAAGCAGCTTCCTCAGTTAGCCAGCCTCTCTCCCCTCCTTACATTATAATGCAGATTACCTGTCCCAGGGTGTGTGCAGTGCCCACATCCATAATAATCAATCACCAACTCCAGAAGCTGCCCCATGACTGCATGAGGCTTTGGGGGGACACCTAGACACAAACCATTACAAGCCAGATCTACATTGAGAATCTAGAGGAAAAAGCAGAGCTAAGAGATATGAAAATTTTGCAGGTTGACCAGACAGTCAGTAAAGTTAGGACAAGAAGAGCATGGTTACATTAGCATTAACCTGTAATCCCAGCACTTGTGAGGCTAAGGCAAGAGGATCACCATGAGTTCAAGGCCAGCCTGGGCTATATAGCAAGACCCTGTCTCAAAGAAACAAACCCCAAAAAATGTCATTAAAAAGAAGTGAGATACTTTGCACAAAGGAAAGATGTATTAAGGGCATCTCAGGAAATGGCCAGACCCCACCCATCACAGGCTCAAAAGTATAAAAAGGATAAAGCTCGTAAAAGACTTTGCTTTGAGAAGAGTACCTGGAATACCTGCTCAAGAAGGACCTCCTAGGGAGTTGGGTCCCAGGATTCATTTCACTGTGCTCAGAGCCCACTGTAGCCATGGTCCAAAGGGGCCTGGCTACTTCTCAAGCTGGTAGCCAACCTTGGTGTCACCCATGGGATAGTGGCTTTAACAGCATGCAGAATGCGAGTATTATGAGGTCAAAGAGATTTCCACCTAGATTTCAAAGGAAGGCCTGGAATTCCAGTAAGGAGTCCCTAAAAGAAAAATTCATGAAGCCATGAGAATGAAGGCAAACATAAAGCAGAAACCCTAGGACTTTGGAAAGGCCAGGGATATGGAATGCATGGTGAGAAAAACTGCAGGCAGCAAGTAGAGCCAGCCTGAGAGAGTGGCAGTGTGTCTTGACACCAGAAATACCATTGCGGTGGAGCCGTCTAAGCCCCTTGGAGCTCACATCTTGCTATGATTTGACTGGGTGCTGGGGGTGGAGACTACTCCACCGTGTTTGTCCTGATAGTTTTGATTCTTATTTTGATGTAATTTTTTTTTCTACTCCCCTTTCTCTCCCTTTTAGGAGGAAAACATTTACCTTGTTCTGTTGTGAGCTGGATGTATTTAACTTTCTTTCAGATTTCAGTAGCGGCTCACAGCTAAGGCTCTGCCTTGAGTTTCAGAGAAGAAACTTTGGATTTGTACTTTTCAACAGTTCTTGAGTGGCTAAGACTTCGGCAACACTTAAAAACAGAATACATGATTTTACATCATGAGATGGACGTAGTAGCCTTTGGGGGACTCTGGGTGGAATATTATACTTTGGATCTAAATTGGTCCCCCTCCCCAAAGTGTCATGTGTTTCAAGGTGGGGCTTTGAGAAAGTGATTGATCATGGAGGACACTATGCTCATTGGTGGATTAATCCACAGATGAGTGCATAGCTGAATATGCAGTCAGAAGATGGGGCCCTGTCAGAAGTGGGTCACTGGGGCTGTGACCTGGAAGGACATATTCCTGTCCCCAGTTCCTTCCTTTTCTCTCTGCTTCCTGGCTGCCATGGCTTCAACTGCCTTCCTCCTTTAGGTTCTTTTTCTGTGCCTTTTTCCCCACAGAGTCAGCTGACCGTAGACTGAGCCATCTCAAACCATGCACCACATGAAACCTCTCCTCCTTCCCACTGTGGGTGCAGGATATTTTGTCTCAGTGATGAGAAAGCAACTAATACACTCATCCTCTCACATATGCTGCCTTCCTTTTTAGCCCTCCCCGTGGACGCAAACACCTTTGGCTCCATGGTCTGGAAAGGCAGCAGAGAATAAGGTCAAGTGCAGGGACTCTGCACACACAGGACTGACATTCTAGCCCCACCAATCTTGGCTGTGTGCCACTGGCCACATCAACCTTTCTGTGTCATTTTCCTCAGCTATGAGGTAGGAATATTAACAATACCCGCTATGGCTGTGAGAACCACAGTCACAGTAGGGTTCTTCAGAGAAACAAAACCAACAAGATGTGGGAGTGGAGCTCTATAGCTATATTTATATAGAAAGAGAGAGACAGCGATTGATTTTAAGGAATTGATTCACACAGTTGAGGAGGATGGCAAGTCACACAGTGTTTCCACCCCTCTCTCATGTGCTCTCCTGAAACGTCCCACTCTCCTGAAATGAATGTCACTGGGCCACCGGCAGCCTCCCAGCTGCGGAATCAGATGTCCTCTCTATCCTCTCCAGAGTTCCTGCAGCTGTGGTGGCTTCCTTTCCTTGTCCATCTTCTGACTCAGTGTCCCTTGTATTCACCTTAGGCCTGCCCATGGGATCTGCCCTGTGCCCTGCCTGTGACTTACTTTCAGTACCACCGGCAGGACATCTAGCTGTTTCCCCCATTCCCATTCCCACCTGTTTCTCTGCGCATTCATCAGCCATGTGCTGCTGGCTGTCCTGCAGGAAACTCAGGTTCAGCTCTGAAAGCAGCTGCTGAGTCTTCCTCTCTCATCACTACACCTGCTCACTCTTGTGTCTCCTCCCCTGGCTCAGGGCATCATCTACCAGACCATTAAAGCAGGAACCTCACAGTTGCCCAGTGCACTCTTTTGCCTCCGTGTCCTGCACCATGCGCAGCTGCGCCTGGTTCCTCTCAAACATATCATTGTCAAATCAGTGTTTCTGAAATTGGCCACCTCCCTGCCTTCTCTGGGTTGCCTCTGCTGCAGCTGGGGCTTCCTCTTCTTCCCATGACAGCAGTGTCTGGCTGCCTTCCATCTCACCTTCTCTCCACTGGGCCTTGTGTATTGCTGCTTACTTAGATTGCCTTCAAAGCTGCAGACTGCTTTCCTATTTGGAGCTGTCTGCGAGCAGCAGCTTACTGGGAGGAAGCCCAGACTCCGCAGCATGGTACACCGCTGCCTACTGAGGCAGCCCCTGCCTGTCTCTTGCTCTGCCCAGCGTGGGCTGGGGCTCCATCCCAGCACATCACAGTTTGCCTTCCCTGAACTTGCTGAGGTCACCCTCCAAGCTTGTCACCTGGAGTGAGCGGAACCTGCCCTTTCAGGATGGCCTAAGTCTGGCTGAGCCCTTTCCAGGCACACTTGTGCATTGCAGTTGTCCCAGCAGCATGGGAGGGCGTGGCTGAGCAGTCTACTGTGGTACCCTCTTGGAGTCCTTTTGTCTTTGAGTCATTGTGAACCAGAGCAACTGCCAGCACACATTGGGTTCCCAGTTAAAATATTGCTTAAGTGGTCACATGAGGATGATGTAGATGTTTTTAAAAGTTAAGTATTTAAGATATTACAGTATAACTTACAACATAACATGGAGGATAAGATAATTTTATATATATTGTATTTATGTACTGTGGGAGAAGGGGCCAGGCATCCAGGGTTTCCCCAGGGTACCTGTGTCCTTCCCAGAGGTCTATAGTGGGCAACTGCTCAACAATCCTAACCACTTAGGTCTCAGGGCCTCTGGCCCAAGCAATGTGGAAACCCAAAGTCTTTTGGTGATAAGTTACAATGCCCAGAACTTCTGGATGTTTTCCTCCTCCAGGGTTTATAGAGACCTTACACTGAGGGCTGTTGTACTTTCCCTGAATCTAGGCACTGGGAAAACAGGTGTGGGATGAGGAAAGGGGCCCAGGATGCCACCCTGCTGCTCCCCCATACTGTGTGCCCCAGCCTGAGTCCACCCTGCTGTTTATGCTGTGCTCCTTCCACCCTCCCCAGGAGTACAGATCAGGCCTAGGGACCTGGGGGTGAGACCATAGTTGTCATCCTTGACTTAGGAGAAAAATTCTTAATGATTCACAAGTATATGAATCTAATCGGTCTCCAGGTCTTGGCTCAAGGGAGGTAAGTAGGGCGGGCCCTGCATGTTTACACCCTCTAGTTTCCTTGCCTCCCTTCTCACCCTGCCAGCCGCCTATGTCCCCTTCTTGCCACTGACATCCAAGTGGCTTCATGTGTGACCCTTTTTCAGGGAGGGCTGGTGGCCAATAGCCTTGACAGGAAGGTTGTCCTGGTCTCCCAGCCCCTGGAGGAGTCAGTCAGGAAACAGCAGTGCTAGGAGGGAACAGATTAGAGCCATGGGAAGTAGAGGAAAGAGCCATGAGCCAGGAAATACATGGGGCCATTAGATGCTGAAAGCTACAAGGACAGGATTTTCCCTCTAAACCCTTGAGTTAGGCCCAGGGGGACTGATCTGGGGCCTAAAACCTCAAGAGTATAAGTGAATAAACTTGTGATGTTTTAGGGCCTTAAATTTGTAGTAATTTGTTCCAACAACAATAGTAAACTAATACAGTGTAGAAATGACTGAGAACAAAGAAAGGTACATTGTTTTAAAATCTCTAAAATATGTTATCTAATCCCTTATTTTCTTTTTGGAAATAATCCCTGTGGCATTGAGCTTTTGTTCACTGGGATTCTTCATTGTATGATGGATCTATTTCCATTCAAATGGTCTTTTTAATTTAGCGTCTATTATGAACAATGCAACTGCCAAGTTCCTGGCTGTAACAGATTGGATATGAACAAAGCAATGCCCACGTTTGAATTGGCTTTCAAAAATAATCAAATGAATTGGAATATTTCCCAAAACTTTAAGACTGGGTGGACATTTCAAAGAAACTGCATCCTCTGTAACTTACAAAACTCACTAGAAGTCTACATATCTCATAAGCTTTTCCAAATTATATTTAATCAGCAGTGTCATTATCTACATTGAAACGAAAAGATTTCAGTCAAAAATTCCAAGGACAGCATTATCAGGTTAGGAAAAAACTAGTAATGTATCAACACATCTTAAGCATTTAATGATTTTACTATCAGCTGGTATTTGTCACTACAGTAATTGCTTCAAATCATTTAATACTTTAAATTACCATTTTGGAGGTAAAGCAAAATACTTGCCAGTTCCAAATTCTTTAATAGCCAGAAATAGCAACTCATGAATCCATTAAGAATTTTTCTCCTAAATCAGGGTTGGACAGCTGTGGCCTGAAAGCTTAAGAATGCTGTTTATATTTTCATAATGATTGAAGGAGAATTTTTTAAAGAGGAAGGGGAAGTGTAGAAATGTTGGTCAGAGGGCACAGAGTTTCCATTATCTAGGGTAAGCTCTGAGGTACAGTGGCGCAGTGGGAATATAATACTGCTATACTGGGTATTAACGTTCAGTAAGACAATAGGTCTTCAGTGTTTTAAGCCTAAATAAAAAAGAAAATGGTACTGGAGAATATATTGTTTATCTCGATACATATATCAAAATATCAAGTCATGCTCCTTCAGGATACAGTTTTTTTTGTGAATTATATATCAGCAAGGTTAGAAGAAAAGGAATGAAGAGTACCTTGTGATACATGAAAATTACGATACTCATGTACAACCATTCCTAAATACAGTTTTATTGGAACACAACCGTATACCCAATGAGTGCCAAGCACACTGCAGCAGAAACCCCACAAGCCAAAAACGTGTGCTGTCGGGCCCCGAGGTGGATGCCTCCCGAGAGAAGGTGCTGTGCGTTCTGATGTCACAATACATGAATAGTCCACACTGCAGGGTGAGCCGGTCTGGCACAGGCACGCTTCCTGTTTCCTGCATCTGGCCAGGAGTGACAGACAGCTGAGGACCCTGAAATCATTCCATAGACCAGAGGGGCTTCTGTTTGAGTGATAACAGCACATTCTTAATGCTAACTCGGTAAGCTGGTGTTTTCACTGTGGCTTAAATCCTAGAATTTAAGACTGCAGGTAACCAAAGCTCACTCTGAGGAGGGGTGCTCTCTCTCTCTGGTGATTAGAGGGTCAGATTTGATGATGCCACTTGTTACTTTTTTTTTTAATGGCAACAGTTGTTTTAATTTTTTCTTTGGCAACAGCCAAAGAACTTCCCGTTATAGGCATTGGCATTTCCATATTTCAACCTAGTCCTTCATAAAAGGGCGACTGCATTAATATTTTCTTAGAATACAAATAATATTGGCTTTTCTTCAGTGTTATAACAGTATCAGTTGGCTACTTGCTCCTCATGCCTTCACCAGACTTGTTGTAAGAAGCACAATTTGCCTGTCTAGATTGAAACTTGTCTTCATTTCTGTGCTTTACTGTAGCTGATGTGTTAAAAGGCCACTCGAGTTATGGAGAAAGGAGAGGTCTACCTGTGGATGGAAGTCTTGCCCTAGAAGAATGTAGCAGGATTCTTTAACTTCTGGTCTCCTGGTTGTGCTCTCTTTCTGTGTCCTAGGTGTTGGGATGACACAGGAGCAGGGACAGAACCAAGGAATGTACAAACACATCATGTTAGCCCATGTGCGGGGACCAGTTTGATCTTAGAGTGTAGCAGTTTCTTTCCTAGGTCCAGCAAAGGAAGTCAGTCATGGTGGACACATGGTAGCTGGGGCTTCCTGGGCAGTAAGAAACAAGTGTAGCAGCTCTCTGTTAGAGGCGCTTCTCTTTCTTTAGCATATAAGTGGGGCAGCAGATGGTTGTCTAGGGGATGGGGTTGTCAGCCTGTGATCTGACTGTTGCCCTGGGGAATGGTCATTTCTAACAAGCAAACCAGGTCAGTGGTTGAACTGAAAGTGACTGACAGCTGGTGGCAAAGAACTAGAAATTTAAAATTTTGGGTACTCTCATTCTAAGGAGATAACAGAAATAAAAGCATAGTCTGAGAGTGAAGCTACACTGCAGAATCGAGTTTCAGCTGCCTTTCTCATGCAGGGCAGGCAGTGTGTGGGGGTTGCTATAGAAATGGTTGCCGCCCTGGCCACTCCGTGTGTATAGCCACACGCAGGCATGCCACGTGAGTAACCTGGGCTAGATCTGTCTCCACATGAATCAGGAGACAGGCGCCGAGGCTGGGATCATTTAATTAGTCCTTCTGGGTTCATCATAATCTGGGTAAGCTTGCTCTGGAAGGCAGAGCTTACTCAAAATGCAGAGCTAAGATTTTTATTTTTCTATTTCAGTAGTTTCTGGGTGCTGGGGGTGGGCAGTGAATGGGAGTCCTTAAAGTACTAATTATGTTTAGAACCGGGAGAACATAGTACCCTGAACAGGTCAACCATGGGCCTGGGGTGGTAGCAGGCCCGTGCAGGTTCACCATGTAGGGCAGTGGCCGCTCTGGTGATAGGTACAACGGGAGGCTGTGCCTGCTGCTCTGTTCTTTTTCAGTTTTGTTGTGAACATAATTTTTTTAATGAAGTAATTAGTAATATTACTAGCTTATCTTTTCTCTCTATGATAATAGAATTAAACTTTGGAATTAATTTTCTCAATAACCCTCCTAGTAAGAGAAAGTGACACCTCTCATTTAAGTGGGGGAAGAAAAAGTGTCTTTTATCATAAGCCACGTATCTAGATGGAAGAACTCAAATTGAAATACCATGATTAAAGAGTCATGATTAAAATGATAAGGTTGAACTGTATTATGTAGGGCAAAAGAATGAAAAAGTTTACTTTTCTAACAATTACAAATGTATTTATATGTGTGATAAGAATTCTAGAGTTATAAACATCTTTTTTCTCTCAAAAGAACAGATACAGTATTAAAAGGTATTTTTTAAAAAAGCAAGAAGCCAACTTTCCTAAGTATACCATCAGTACCTCTGTAGGGACTATTGCCAGGTGTAGTGACACATTCCTGTACCCCCAGTATGCAAGAGGCTGAGGCAAGAGGATCTCTGTGAGTTGGAGGCCAGCCTAGGCTACAAAAGTGAGTTCAAGGGAGCCAGGGAGATGGCTCAGTAGAATAAGCACTTTCTTGGCAAGCGCAAGGGCCTGAGTTCAATCCCCGGTTCTGCAAAAAAAAAAAAAAAAAAAAAA
>NDGN011548125.1:0-14046 GCA_002564285.1 Tympanoctomys barrerae | reverse complement strand
AAAAAAAAAAAAAAGAAAGAAAGAAAAAAGGAAAAGGAAAGGAAAGGAAAGAGGAAAAGGAAAAGAAAAAGAAAGAAATGACCCTAAAATAACCACGGACCATTTTACAGCTGCATACAGGCTTTCTTCATGTTTTAATTTCTAATAGTCAACGTATCTGTGATTTTATGCTTCAGAAAAAAGCTCATCGATTATAGGGAACTGTCCTTCAATTTGTTCTTGTTTAAAGCAGTCATGATGGGTATTTCCCTAAAGCTATGTGAATCCAGCCATCTACACATAACTTTTGCTTGTCAGTTTGATTGCTGTCAACCAGAATTAATAGATAATTGACCACTAAACAAATATTTTGCTATGTAGTTAACAAGAAATGTTTATTTATCATCAGTTTCATAGAAAAAATAATTTCAGAATAGGTAATCTAGCTAGTCAAAGCCATAGACTTTATTTTTCTGTTTGTACATGTGTGCAGTATGTAATGTTTACACCCCTTGTGTAGAGTTCACACATGTGCAAACACATCTTTTCATTCCCTTCCCTCCCATTCCTTCCCCCTCCACTCACTTCTTGATTCCTTTCCCCTTTGGGGAAGATTACCTGTCTTTTATTTTATTCTTATTTTGTTCTTTTTTTGTCTCAAGGTACATCCATTTTCCTACAAATGACTCGTTTGTCTTTCTTTACAGGGAGTAGAACTCCATTGTGTATAAATACCACACTTTTTCCCCACTCAGCCAAGATCCAGCTATTATAAGTTGTGCTGCTATTATAAGTGGGTGTGCATCTGTCACTACAACATAGCTTAATTCTTTCGAGAACATCGCATCTAGGGGGCAAGCACCACTGCTCTGCTGTCTGAGCAGCCCACCAGGATGGTAGCTCAGCCCTAATAATAAATCAGAAGGACAAAGATTAATGAAAGGAAGACACTTGATTTGTAAAGAGGAAAAGGAGGGAGAAAGGAGAAGGTAGATGGCTACCCTGGGAAGAAAGAATCAGGGTAGGGAGCTCCAGAAACACGGAGGACCTGTAAGCCCCTTGTTTTAAGCTGTTTGTATGGCAGTGTGAGTGGCTCCCCACACCTGGAACTTGTTGTAACTGGTTTAGTTTCCAGGCTCCTCTGCCTAATGTTATTTCTTCTGATGGTCTTTGTGCAGCTTCTTTCTGTCTCTCTGTCTGTCTTGTTACTTGTCCTTGATGTACCTTTTAAGGCTTTATCCCAAGGAGCATGTGGCTCTCTGTTGTACTCTTTAATGTACTCTAAAGTGAATAACACAGTAACTCTAGAGTGAATATGCATGCATGTGTGTATGTAAGTGCGTAAGGGTGAGTACCTACTGCTTGGGGGTGCTTGTTTGTTTTTGTCTATTTGTTTTTGTTTTTGAGGAATCTGCATACTGATTCCCAGAGTGATTGTACCAGTTTACATTCCCACCAACAGTGTCAGTGGGTTCCTTTCACTCCTCAGCCTCACTCACATTTGTTATCATTGGTCTCTTGATGCTGGCTAGTCTTTCTTGGATGAGATGGAATCTTGGTGTTGTTTTGATTTGCAGTGTTGGCCAGTGACGCTGCATATGTATTTACACCATTTGTGTGTCTTCTGTGAAGTGTCTGTTCGTTTCACTTGCCAATTTCTTGTTTGGGTCCTTTATCTGGAGGGGTCTAATTTTTTTCAATATATATTCTAGATGATGATCTTTGAAGAACAGCTGACTTAACATTTTTTCCCAGTCTGTGCATTGTCTTTTCATTCTGTTAGTTGTTTCTTATGCTGTGCAGAGATTTTTAATTTGAAGTGATCTCACGTGTTGATTCTCCATACTATTTTCTGTGCAACCAGGGGCCTGTTCAGATAGTCTTTGTCTATGCCTTTGACTTAAGAGTCTTACCTATTTTGTATTCCAGCAGGTTATTTGAACAATTATTGCTTCTACCCATTTTGGTTTTAGTTTAGTACATAGTGAAAAATATAGGTCTAGATCCAACCTTCTGTATGTGATTAGCCAGTTTTCCTGACATCATTTATTACAGAGGCTCTTTCCACCAGGGTATGTCTTTATCAAAGATCAATTAGTTGAATTGCTTGAGGGTGTTTCCACTTCCTCTATTCTATTCCATTGATGCTCATCTCTGTTTTCATGTCAATACCATGATTTTTTTTTTAAATCACAGTAGTTTTGTAATATAAAGTCCAATGTTGTGATCTGTCTTGTTGCTCTGGATTGTTTTTGCTATTCTGGTCCCTTCTGGTTCCATACAAGTTTTAGGATTGTTTTCTCCAGTTCTGTGAGGAATGCTGTTGAAATTTTGATTGATGTTGTGATAAATCTGTATGTCAATTTTGGTAATGTGATCATTTTGACTGTATTTGTTCTGCCTATCCAGGAACAGGGTGCATCTTTCATTTTCTGATATCCTCGTTTATTTCGTTTTTCAGATTGCTATAATTTTCATTGTAGAGGTCTTTTACTTTCTTAATTAGGTTAGTTCCTAAGTATTTAACTCTTGGTGCTATTGTGAGTGGTATTTTTTCCTATTTTCTTTCTCAGTGGGTTCATTACTAGCATACAGGAATGCTATTGATTTTGTATCCTGCTACATTACTGAATTTAGTTATTAACTCTGAGTTCAAAGGCATAGACTTTAATTTGGAAAAAGAAAGACTACCATAAAATTATAGAAATGTAGAAATTGTCACAGTTTCTGCCATGTGGCTTCAAAGACTGATAAATTTGTATGTTTTTATTTTACTGAGTGGTTCTGTGCCAGGTTTGGAAAGTATGTGGTAAAATAGCCATTAATACTTCTGTGTGTACAGTTAGTAGAAAATTACAAACAGGATTATAGCATAAGATAATGCCAATGAAAGCCCTGAAAAGTTGTCATCTGGCTCCTTAAGAAATCCAGCCTATTTCAGGGTTTGGAATGACAGTGATGATGACGTCAAGATGAGCAGCTTGCTTTGGACCTGAGAGATGCAGCTTCCTTAGAGGAGTGTTCTTCCAAGGAGCTGCTGCTCACTTGTGCTGAGCTCTTGGCCAGAGCCACACCACAGCCCAAGTGTGGAGACCATCGTTGGCCAGAACCAAAGCTGCAAGGCAGGACACCAAGTGTGACTCCTAATTCATGTCTGTGTCTGTGTGAGTGACCTGCACTTTCATCATGAATGTTCCCAAATATTTCACAATTAGAATTTGGGTATAAGTGTAAAAAATAGCTGTGTTTCACAAGGCAAATAATCACTGGGGTTTTTGTTGGTGGTGGTGGTGTTTTTTTTTTTTTTTTTTTTTTTTTTTTTGTATTAGTGGGGATGTAACCCAGGGTATCACACATGTTTAGCAAGGGCTCAATTCCTGAGTTTTAACCCCCAGACAATAACTACCTTTTAATTGATGGACCCTTTAGAGATGGATGTTCTCAATAACTGTGATTTCTTCCTGAGTCCCGGCTTATAGACCTAACGGTCACTCCAGCTTCATTCAAGAAAACCCCATCATGTGGGGCATGTTAACTGCAAGAGACAGAATGTCCAACCACAAGTACTTAAATGCTGAGGCTATTTACTATCAAATAGAAGACTGGTGGCATTGGGATTTCTCCAGTGGCTTCCTGGCACAATGAAGGACATTCCATAGCACCTCTTCTGTGACATCTGTGGTATGTTCTCAAGACAGACAGCTAGAAAGTGGCAGAGCTGAGATTCACATGTGACACTCTAATGCCATGGGAGTCACCCGTACAGTCCATGGGTCCTTTGTGGTGCTGGGCATTTCTCTGCTCAGTGCTCTGAGGTCTGACAGATGCCACCGTGAGAGCAGTGGTATGTGTTCCTGTGTGTTGCCTGGCGTGCCAGGTGTCAGCCTCAGCACCTAGCCTGCTGAGTAAGCTGTAGGTTTCTACTCCCAGTTTCCCTTTCAGACTCCATAGTGCCAGAAAGACAGCTCTTTCTGCTTGTTACCAGGTGCTTGTTGAGATGAGATATTTTGGCTGTTCCCAGGACCTCGAAGCAGAATAAATGTGCAAGACAGGAGAAACAAGGTAAATCTGAACTCCTCAGACTGTATTCACAGTAGGCATTGTATTCTAGGTGAGCCCTTTTTCACACTGTAGAGTTATTTTCCCTTTTGACAGCCATCTGTTCAACTTTTTATCTAACTTCTTTATATGTTACAAATAAAAGCGGACTTCATCATTGTTCAGTAGCCAAGTGGGGAAGCAGTTCCCTTGGTGACCACTAGGAGCCACCATCCCCTCTCTCAGATAAGCATGGGGTGTCTTCCCCTCCTGTCTACCCTGTGATGTTCACTGTAGTTAAATGTGACTTCCATATTAGGGACTTGTGGTGCATCATACACAGTGGACACTGCCTGATGAATGTATAACTATCTCGTTTTTAAACAAGGAAGGTGATGTTTTAACATGTTATTTGTTGAAAATATCTCCTAGCTGGACATGGTAGTATACACCTATAAGCCCTAGCTACTCAGGAGACTGAAGCAAGAGGCAAGTTTGAGTCTAGCCTGGCAACTTAGAATTCATCTTAGAATAAAATTTAAAAAGGGCTAATCCAGTGTTGAAACACTTGCCTAGCATACACAAGGCCATGGATTCAATCTCCAGTGTCAAAAAGCAAAACTCTCTTTCCATGGTGTAAGGTTTAATTCTGAAGAATGATGTACAAAAACAAAATACTGAAACTGGATTCAGAAAACTGCTATTTGTTCTCCTGTCCCTGACATTCCCTGGAGGGTATTATCCCAGAGAGTTTTAGAAAATGGATCTTGCCCCAGGTGGGAAGATGGGGGTTGTTAGTAGTGAAGGAGGAAAGCTTGATAACAACACAGGAAGTTATAAGAAAAGGAAGCTAAACACAAGGATTGGTAGGACAGTTGGCTATAAGAGCAAACATCACAGTGATGTTCAAATCTGTTCCCATCCCGAGAACGTCAGTGTTAGAACCTAGCATACTATTTGGTCATAAATATAACACTGAGCTATCATGAAAAATCAAAGTTGTATTTTCTTTTCTAAGACAGGAGCAAAGTATACTTTTGGAATTAGTAATGAAACTACCTTTGTTGGCAAATGCTGATGAACAATTTCTAGACGGTGTTTCAGAGGTATACTTGGAGTTGTCATAGAGGGCGACTTCTCCACACTTTCATACAGGAACTTTACCCAAAGGGTAAAAGCCTGCTTTCTATCTGTTCATTTCTGTTTAAGATTCTACTGAAAAGAGTTCAGGCGCCCTACAGGCTGTTCAGACTACTTGCAGAATTTCATTCCTTGACTCTGTCTAGATCAGCACATGACCCTTACACACACAAAGTCCCATGGATAGCTAGCTTCAGCCTGTTCTGAGGGAAGAACATGTCACCAGCTGACTTCTAAGACACCTGTGCATAGCCCTGTAGGTGCAGCTGCAGCTGTAGAGCCCATGGGGTTTGAGGTCCACCCTGGGCAGGGCTGTGGACCACTGGGAAGTGCAGGGTCTTATAACCCCACAGCTGTCTGCTGCTGGGGACACAGGCAGCAGAACGGAGCTGTACCGGTCAGCTTTCTTCTGAGACTCAATACCCAGCATCCAGAACTTAAAAGAGCAAGGGTTTAATTTGCTCACAATTTCAGTCTTTGTCACCTGCTCAAGAGCAAGAAAAATCATATCAGAAAGTTGAAGGAGAAAAAAGCCTTTAGTTCAAGTCACCATGAATCAAAGCAGGAGAGCAATGTCAGAGTGGACGAGCCAGGGGCTAGACACAGACCCAAGGTCAGACCTCCACAGTCACCCACAAAAATGTGCTCTACCCATGCCCAGCGTGAGCCCCAAACCAGCCAAATGGAAACTCCACCCTGAGTGCCACAGAGTCCTGGGAAGCCCTGCAGGAAGCAGCTAGGAAGGAGTAGGTGAGGGTAGGCAGAGAAAGAAGCCCAGAGGAAGTAAGCCCAAGTAAGCAGCACTGCTGGACACTGGTGTGACATGAGAGACTGCTCTGTGCGTGGACCACGGGGTGGGAAGCTGCACAGCATGGCCCTGTGGGCAGATGCACTGCCAGGAACACCCAAGCATCCAGAGGCTGCCGCACGCTGCAGCAGGTGGGCTGACAGGAACAGCAGAGGCTGTGCCCCTGCCACTTGTTGTGGTGTGTAACGCAGAAGCAGCATGGGCCCTGCAGAGTTGCCTTGAGCAGTGTCTGCCACCCCCACACATGCAAATGTCATCCCCTGTTAGCATCCTGGTCACAGTTCTCAGAGAGCACAGAGCCCTAGAAGAGACTTGTTTGCTCTGCCAGTGTGGTTATCTGAAAAGAAGCCCAGCCTCATTTCCCAGGCCGGAGTGCAAAACTCTTTTTCCAGGTACCCGTTGCCCAAGTGGGGAAGCACCCCTCATCCTCCGGCAGCCTCAGGGTGCCACTAACAGGAAGCACAGTTTTGTGCAGCACAATTCATTAGTTCCTATATTCTCTGTAGCTCATTTCCTCACACAAAATACAGAGCACTTGGAAAGTGCTTTTGCCAGTAACAGCATGACTGTTGATTCCTGAAACAGTGTCAACACTGTCATGACTAGCTGTGTGCATTTTACAGAAAATGTATGCCAAAGTAAGCGACTCTGCCCCCAGCTGGCTTTGTTCCCTTGAGTTTGGAAGAAGAGCATCCCCATTGATTACCTGATGTCATTTTTTGGATTGCGCCTCTAGCTATCACTCAGTATGAAGTACTATTGAGTGCCTACCCTGTGGATATTTCTAGGAGCCAAGAAGACAAAGAGGAATGGAGGCACAGGCCACCCTCTCAGAACTTGCACTGTAATAGAGGAGTTAAGACCTAGAGCCACATGTGCTTTTGCAAAATTGAGATATGATAACATGTGCCCTAAGAATGCCAGATGTGGAAGATCTAGATGAAATTGAAGGTCTTTAGAACAACCCATGGCTTGATTTAGATCTTGAGCAATGGGCAGACTTTTAGAAAAGAGACAAACTACATGAGATTAGAGCCACATGTATTGGCCTGGCAAGAATTCAGGAGGGGTGTGGTAGGTGACAAGTGGCAGGTGGTGGAAACCCACCATGTTGGGCCTTTGTAGGTTCCAAATGGCCTCCTGTGGGAAGTGGCATTTGAAGCCCTACCCAGGTGGATGCTAAACTCCTTCCCAGCATGCAACTGTTTCCTCCCTCCCCATCCTGGGCCATCCTGCCCAATGTTTCTGCCTTCACATCTGCTGTTCTCATTCTCAGAATGCCCTCTTCCTTCTCCTGGTCCCCTCCTAGCTCTACCCTGCCCTTCTCCTGCTGCCAAGCTCTGTTGAGTCTTCAAAGCTAAATCCAGCCTGACACTTGTCCACTGCCCCAGGGAGCACTGTTCCCTCAGTGCACTCCCAAAGCAGCTGTGTCATCTTTAGTTGATGGCCTTTCTGGCTTCCATCACCACCACCACTTCTACCCGTCTGTCTTCCAAGAGAAACCCGGGGACTGGGGGGATGGGGGGTGTAGGTTGGTCTGTCCACCTCCCTGCCTGGTTTATACCAAATGTAACTTGGAAAAATGGCTGGAGTCTATTCTGGGGAACAGTGCAAGCCAATCAATGTGCAGTGCTTCCTGGATGACCCAGAGGTCTGCCAAGTTGATGCTAGGGATGCACATAGGAGTGGGGTGGGTGTAGTACACAGGTCAGGGCAAGCTGAGGAAATGACACATTCGTTCTCTACCTCCAGGGAAACTTTCTTGACCTGGCGAGTTTCACAGCCTTAGGAGGCCAATGTAAGAAGTGAATCTTTGAGCTGCTGAAAGTTCCATAGGTTGACACACTTCAGAAAATAAATCTGAATTGGGCAAGTGTGTTCTCATTATCTTGGAAAACTTTCAATTTATATTCTGCTCTGATTTGAACGGTGCCCACTGGGGAAGGCTGGGAAATGCAAAGCGCTTCCTGTACAGCTACTCCCACCTTCCCTCTTTGTGTAGCTGCCAGCTGAGCAGAGGGGGCTGTGAGATTGGAGGCACCTTTCCACCCACTGCATTTTAATGTTGCTATGGCAACATAATGTTGTTATGGCCTAGAAGCAGCCCAGGCATTGTTTCTTCAGGGAGAAAAAATACCCACCATTGCCTCAGCAATGTGAGCACCTGGGGAGGCAGGGATTTAGACTCTTGAGGAAAGAAGATGCACCGCACTCAGATTGTTGGGGCCTGCAGTACCACTGGGTGACACACAGCAAGCGACCTCAGTAGCGCATGATTGTAGGAGCGAGGGGGGCTGTGTAGCAGCCATGCCTATGCAGCCACATGTGGCAGATTAACAAATGGTCAACTTGTAGTACCTCCCAAAATTGAATCCCAATGGTTCTGGGTGTGGAAGGCCCACTTGCGGATTGTTGCCTCCAGCATAAAAGCAGACCTGGAGGGGAAGATGAGGTGCTGGTGATTCTCCTGGTGACGCTTGTCAGGCTGGCTTTCCTGATACAAACCCAGCCATTCTCACCATCGTCAGAAGAGCTCAGATCCTAGCAGTCACTGAGGTTGGCCGCAGCTCTCTTTGAGAAAACTCTGGTCTTGAGCATCACTTCCTGACTCTGGTGCAGATCCCTCAGACTGCTGGTAAAGACACTTCATCCAAGTGGCACAGACTTTCTAGCTTCTACCACTGACCTTTGGGCCTTTCCAGTGCTGATCCTTGGTACAGACTGGCATGAGACATTGTCATGGGCTCTAGGCCTCCAGTTGGGCTTGTGCAGGACATTGCTGTGATTTCTAGGTCTTTAGCTGGACTCGTTCAGGACACTGCTATGAGATTCAGACCCTCAGCTAGATTCTTTGGGTCTCTAGTATGTGGGAAGATCTGCACTCTTTTGCATTTGACTTTTTGGGTGACTATTACAAAATAATCCTATAAGTTATGTGTCCTTATTAAATCTATTATCCCGTAAACCCTGACTACAACTTCATGTCTCCATGCTAGTGGATCAAAGTGGGTACATGTGAGCTGGGGGAGGGCTCGGCCACCTCCTCTTTGCCTTCTGCCCATTGCAAGCCTCTTGAAGGTGCTCTGCAGGTGAACAGGGTTGCCATTTGGATTAGGAAATAGCCCAATGACCTTCAGTGAATTCATCTTCCTCAATGGGTCTGCCTACAAATTCAGCAAAGCAACCAGATTTCTGGAAAGTACGAACACATCATGATCTAACAGAAGGACTAACTGGAGCCAGGCACAATGATATAGGCCCATAATTCCAGCACTCCTGGAGGCCAAGGCAGGAGGATCACCAGATCGAGCTCAGCTTGAGCAGCTTAGTGACTAAACCAAGACCTCGTCTCAAAATAAAATAAATAAATAAATAAAATAAGGGCTGGGGATGTAGCTCACTGCAAGAGCCCTGAGTCCAATCCATAAGTCCCTGAGTCCACACACACATGAAAGGCAGAGGGAAAGGAAGAGGAAGGGAGAAAGAGAGGTGTAGGTCCCATTCTCTGTTCTTCAGAACTGAGAGGCCATGGAAAAATTTTGAAACTCACCAGTCTTCAATATCCTTATCCAAATGGGAAAGCTAGACCCTACCACATAGGGTTGATGTGAGAATCACAGAGAATGTGTATGAGATGCAGATACTGCTGCTAGCCACTGCATGGCAAGTGTTTGTTCATGGTAAATGCAAGGTAACCTAGCTACAGATGGTGCAAAGGACTCTGATTTGTTCGTTACTTCCTAACATCAGAACTAAAACTTTTCAGAATACTGACCCAAGGGGCTGGGGAGATGGCACAGTAGAATAAGCACTTTCCTGGCAAGCGCAAGGGTCTGAGTTCAATTCCCGGTTCCGCAAAAAAAAAAAAAAAAAAAAAGGAATACTGACCTAAGCCAGCCATACTGAGTCAAAATTGGCAAAGATGGAGCCAAGGAGTCTATCTGTCTTAAAAACTTTCCTAAGTAATTTTGGCATAGCCCATGGGTGTTCAGGTGTAGGAAATTTGCTCACTTAAGGGTGGAGATAATAGTGCTAAATTCTTCCTCCTCTTTTCTGCTTCCTGTAACCCCTATGATGCTTCTCTTACTCTACTTTTGGTCTCCAAATGTTTCTGCTGAAATTATCCGTCTCAAAAGAGGGTTGTGTGATAAAGTGGCTGAAATTAATTTGATTGGGAAGGCAGAGAATAGCCAAGATTGTTCCCTTTATCCCTGAAGGGCAGGTGCAAGGGATTTTTACAGAAAGTTATATGCAATCCCTAAATGATCTTTTGACTACCTGGGCAATAGAATGAGCTATAAATATGGCATTTAAGGTGACTTTTACAAGCACTTAGCTTTAAATAGGAACTTAGTGTGCATATCACTGAAGTTTTGTTCTGACCCCACAGGAACGTGGCTAAAGAGTGGTCTGGGCCTCGTGCACCAGGAGGGTGGCCAGCTCACGTGGACCTACATCGCACCCCAGCTGGGCTACTGGGTGGCAGCCATGTCTCCTCCCATCCCAGGTAATCTGAAGCCTGTCCTGTGAGGTGGGGGAGCACTTGCTCTGGGGGCTCAGGTTAGGAGTGCGAGACATCAGTAGAGCACATCCCATTCAGAAATGCTTAGAAGTTTCAAAACGAAATGGTGTAAAAAGGTATTGGAGAGAGGGACTCTGGTTAGAACGTGGTCGTCCAGAAAGAAAAAAGTGCATGGAAATAGTCCTCTCTCCTGGCCCTGTTTTGCTCAGTTTCCATAGGAAATTCTTAAGAGACCTACAGAGGCAGCTGGGACTTCATCCCTAATTCTGGAAACAGCTGTGGCCTGGAGTCTGTGAATGTGTGTGGAAACACATACTACAGAGACCCACAAATCATCCCTGGGAGCTCCTTGGGGGCGCCTTTCAGCTTACATTTCCAAAAGGCTTAAACATAAGCTAATGCCTTTGTGGCCAAAAGAATAATCTCTGTTCAGGATATGTGAATTGACTCAGATTTTTCAGAAGCTGAATCCAAGTGTGTTTAAGCATATATGCTATCTCAGTGAATGCTCCAGAATTGTTTTTTTGAGGTGCACATCTCAGAAATCTTCTTGGGAGGGTCTCTATAGTTGTACTTGTCATTACAATCTGTATCACCCAAACCCCTACTTTAGCAGTCTTGTCCTTGGTGGCAAATCTTTATTTTTTTTTAACTGGTGTAAACACTGTGCACATCCAAATCTGGTGACTAGAGTAGGTGATTGGGTGAAGCCGAAACGTGCGGGGGTGGAAGGCATCTCACAAATGAACCTGACAGCAGCTCCTAAGTGGAAGTTTCAGAGTATTTAGCAATGGGATGACCAACCTAGCTCCTCAACTGTATCCTGCACCAAGAAACTTCACACTTCACCAGTGTTTTCCTTATTTGCACTCATGGCTGTCTAAGCATGACCAAGAAACAGAAATGCCTCACTTCCCTAACTTGACCATCAAGGTGTCTGACTGAGGAGAAAAGGAGAAAAAAATTCCTAAGGTACCAAAAACAGAGGCCACAAAGCCCACACATTAAAAATGTGAACTTAGAGAGAACAAAAAAAATAGTAAAAAAATAGAACTGATACAGAATTTCACTAAACAAAATAGTATGAATTCTACAATGTTGTATTACATAGTTTTGTCTTCAAATTAGTTATTCAGATCACCAGATATAGGCATGGATAGTTGGTCAAAAAAAAATAAAAGGAAACAAAACAAATTTAAGCATTAACTATTCCTTGACTCTTCCTTTCAATAGACCAGCAGAAATCAGCAGTACAATTATCCAAGCTATCTTGTGTACATATATATATATATTTTTTTTTTGGACCTTCTTTCTTTTCTCCTTTCCCTTACCCCAGTTATTCCTCCCCTTTGAACAGTTTTTTTTTTCCGTTTCATAGTATCTATTGTACCTTTCAGATTTTATTAACTCTTTCAGGTTCTCATATACAGGAAATAATACGATGCTTACACATGCAAGTTTGATTTATTTCACTTAAGAGTATGTTCTGTAGTTGCATCCATTTACCTATAAAAGCCAATTTCAAAATCCATGGTTGAAAAATCAATATCTGAGATGAACACACACTTCTCAGATGAAGAAATACAAATGGAAAATAAATGCATGAAAAAAAAGTTCAACATTATTGGTCACTGGAGGTATGCAAATTAAAGCAATACTGAGATTCCATCTCACCCAAAAAATAATGGCTATCACCAAGAAACCAACCAGTAACAAATGCTAGAGGGGCTGCAGGGTGAAAAGGAATTCTTTTCCACTGTTATTGGGAGTGTAAACTGGTACAGCCACTGTGAAAATCAATGTGGAGACTCCTCAAAATATTAGGATTAGAGATCCCATCCAACCTAGCTATTCCCTTTCTGTTCCTTCTCAGAATTAGGAACATCATACCACAGTGATATATTTTTTTTTCACAGCCATGGAAAGAAAAAGTACACCCATGTTTATAGCAGCATAATTTATAATAGCTAACTCCTAAAAAACAACTCAAATGCCCATCATCCAAGGAATGCATAGAAATGGGGTGGTATTTTGTACAATGAAGTACCATTCAGCTATAAGGAAATATAAACTCAAGCTTTGTATAGGTGAATGGATGCAAGGAGACACCATACTCATAAGTGAAATACATCAGACCTGCATGTGTAAACACAGCATTCTCTCTCTACTGTGAGAGGCTGAAAGAGTAAATAAGATCCAAAATGTACAATAGATAATGGAAAGGAGAAGGAACTGGTCAAAAGGAACAGGGATGAGGGAAAGGAGAAAAGAAGAAAGTGAAAGGTGAATATATATTATGTAATTACAGGATAGATGAGATATATTACTAATTTCTATTAGTTCATTCAAAGAATGGTTTGTGCTTATGTTCATTGATTGATTTTTTTATATATGTATTTAATACCGGGCCTGGGCAATAGCTCAGCAGCATAAGTGCCTGCCTGGCAAGCACAAGGTCCCGAGTTCGACCCTAGTACCCCAAACAAAACAAAGACAAACTGTTATATATTTAGTACAGGGTCTACAGGGTCTCACTACACAGATCAGACTCATAGTGATCGTGATCCTCCTGTTTTTAGCCTCCCAAACACTGGGATTACAGGCGTATGGTACCACACCCAGTCTCATTTGCCATCTCAGTGTGCCCTGGGGGCAGGGCCGCCATGGCACGCTGGGGATCAAACCCTGGCCCCTGCACCTGCCTAAGCAGGCACTCTAGTCCACTGCATTTATTGATTGATCTTTCATGCCTATATCTTATAATCTGAATAACTGCTTTGAAGATAGCAATATGAAATATATTAGCCATTGTTAAACTTATTATCTTGTTTTAAAACTCTATCATTGTTTTTATTATATTTCTTCCCTTAAAAAAAAAACTGTGGCTGTCACTTTTCCATCATAAGACAGATTAATGCATGTTTGGTAAAGAGAAAAGATCCTGGAAGCTTCCCAACAGAGAAGGGAGAAGAGTCCCGAAGCTATAAAAACCATACAGATCAGCTGGGCACAGTAGAGCACACCTGTAATCCCAGTTGCTGGGGAGGCTGAGGCAGGAGGATAGCACAGCCAGGAAGATAGCTCAGCAGACTAGGTGCTGCTTAAGCAAGTGCAGAGACCAGGGTTTGATCCCAGTACCACATGCCACACTGGCTCCACTCCTGGGCACACTGAACCAGCCACCAAGTCCAGGCGTGGTGGCACACGTCTGTAATCCCAGCACTGGGAAAGCTGAAAACAGGATCACTATGAGTCCAAGCTGCAGTGAGACCCTGTACCAAATACATTTGAAAAAAAAAAAAAAGTTCACGGCCAACTTGAGCAATTGAAAAAGATCTTATCTCAGAATGTAAAACAAAATATCTGGGGATGCAATTTAAAAGTGTGAGCCCTGGGTTTAATTGCCAGTACCACAAACAAACAAATGAACAGCAGCACACACATCATAGCCCGATGATATTTGCTGTGCAGACCCCTATATTGGTAACTCCCCTGTCCCCATTGCTTGTACTATACACAAATTACAGTAATGCTATGCTTTCAGGAACTCAAAACCCAC
>NDGN011548109.1:17670-36578 GCA_002564285.1 Tympanoctomys barrerae | reverse complement strand
GTAGATCCTTTGTCAGTGTCAGCCATGTGGATGAGTCACAACCATTGCTTGACCAATTTGCTCGCTGTGAAAGCTTGAGAGAATTTTTTTTCTCTCTAGGCAACTCTCCTTCAGCACACTCTACATCGTTGATCACTTTCCTCTGTGGCCCCATAATCTCCCTGAACAGAAAATTTGGGTAACCCACTACTACTATGGACTATTGGACTATATTGGGTTATTTTGCTGAATTCAACCACCTACAATATTTGAACTGGTATCAATTATGAAAAAGTCCTTTAAAGAGTTCTCCAAATACAGCTTCTCTAACAACAATGGAACACCTATCTCTGACAAAACAAAACAAAGGGATATAAATGAAAGACCATTTTGTAGTGAAAAAAAATTTATATATTTTTTCAAAATATATTTATATATTTTTTTCAAAATAGTTAAGTTAGATATACAGCTACTTTCTCTTAGTTCAATAAGAAGAAAGATTTGTACTAACAGTGTTTATACAGGATGTCACGTCTGCACCTTGTACTCTGAATAACTACTACGAAGACAACAATATGCAATGTATTAATTATTGTAACTGTCCTGCTAAAACGATAAAAGTGTATATATCTTTTTTAAAAAGTATTGGAACTGAAGATCAAAATGAAATTAAAAGTGTCAGTGTTTGTGCCATAAATCTGTGAGAATGAAGGCAGGAGGGGATGCTGGTAACTGTGAATAAGGCCTAGGAACTAACTTCAGCTGTAGACACAGGCAGGTGCAATTTGTAAAAGCAGACACTGGAAGCACACAAACATTTCTCAGAAAAAAAGACATTGCGAAGGGAATTGCAAAGCTAGGGCAAAAATCGCCGTAAGCAGTGCAAACAGGAAAACGGCATGTGCATCACACTCGTGCACACGCAGGAGGCAGCCCAGAGCACCACAGAGCTGCAGAGAATCTACAGCACACGCACGGCGCACACTGCGGCTTGGGCAAGTGGGGAGGAGGGATGCAGAAGCATCTCCTACGTAGCAAATCAAGATCTACTGAAGAACTTTACCCCTTAGAAAAACAAGACACTACTTAGCTGTTTCTTTTTTAAGGGGGACTTTCAGGTGTATTTGTTCTTGATCTGATCCACATTTTAAATTACAGTCATGTTCTGACATATTGGTGCTCTGGTCATTGATAGACCACATAAACGGCAGTGGCCCTGTAAGGTTAAAAGTTCCTTTTACCTTTTGATGTCATGGCTCCCACAGTGCTGGATCAACACATTGCTCAGGTGTTTGTGGTGATTTGGAGTTGCCAATCTTTTAAAAGTATAATATACAAGAGAACCTCTGCTGTAACACCTGGTAACTCAGTGGTGCCCCAGATTTTATCAAGGAAATTATAGGACCATAGAGGAAAGTGATCAATGATGTAGACTGTCCCTAAGGAGAGTCACCTAGAGAGAAAAAATTCCTTAGGTTTTCACAAAGAACAAATTGATCAATCAAGGGCAGTGTCTCATCTAGTTGGCTGACACTGACAAAAGATCTACAAGCTGCTGTACATGTTTCCAGGGTAAATCCTGAGGGAATTTTACTGACCTTCTCAGATAGCAAAAGTTACATTCTTAGTTGTATAGGTCTTGCTTTAACTTGGTCTTAACCATCCAACAGCAAAAAGTAAACACAAGGTATTTTTCAAAAGCTATATTAATATGCTGAGCTATAAAAAGCTCTAGTCAAGAACTTCTGACAATTGCCAGATGTCCTGACAACTCACTACTATTATGGACTAATGTTCTATATTGGGTTATTTTGCTAAGTTCAAGTACCTACAATCTTTGGTCTGGCATCAAGTGTGAAAAGGTCTTTCAAAGACTTCTCCAAATACAAGTTCTCTAACCGCAATGAAGCACACATCTCTGACAAAAAAACAAAATGAAAAAGGTGCGTATGTTGGGAGCCTTGGAAGCTAGGAAATGGATCAAATGTATGTAGGTGGGACTAAACCTCAGCGCCTAAACAAACAAGCTACCTCAGTCCTGAGAATAACATCCTGTCTGGTTAAAGTCAGCTAATAGCTACTAGGAAACCTTCTGTCACATGTTACTAACTTTGGAAAAGTAGAAATAAACTACCACTTTGTTGTGAAAAAAAATACGTGTGTGTGTGTGTGTGTGTGTGTGTGTGTGTGTGTATGAAATTGTTAGAATAGATATACAGCTACTTTCTCTTATCTCACTGAGAAGAAAGGTTTGTACTAATATTATTTAGACCAGACAGCATGTCTACATTATGTCCTCTGAATAACTAGTCTGAAGACGACAGTATGCAATGTATTAATTATTGCCACTCTCCTACTAACCTATTTTGAAACTGTTTTATTGCTATTTTATCTTTTTTCTCATTAAAGTGAATTTTAAAAATAAATAAAATTATAATGCACATAATTATACACTGCACGTAAGATTTGCTGACGTTAAACTACTACCTGATGTTATTGGCTTTTTTGCTATATTATTCTTCCATGATTATTTTGGATAGTATTCCCACTGTTAAAAAGTAGGTAAATCTAAAGCACCCCCATGGAGTTGGTCAGGAGTGATTCCAGAAGAACCACCGTCTTCACAAGTGAAGGTGGTTCTGGACATATTAATACTGCTGAGCCTCATGCTGTGCTTTTACTTTAATTTAATCACAATTTTAAATAAAAAAGGTTTAGGTACATAAAAGATTATAGATTAAAGATATAAAGAAAAAATATTGTATACCTATAAAATGTTTTGTCTTAAATGTTATGATAAGAGTCAGTTTTAAGACTATAAAATAAAAGAAATATAATGTTTCATTTATTATTGAAGAAAGAAAAATAATTTTGATTAGCTTGTTTTAATTGTATATATAAATCAAGTTGAATGTGATACTTGAATAAATGCATATTTGTCAAATATGACCATTTTTAAAACCCATCCTTTCTTTAATAATATTAAAATTGTTTATAAAATCATCTTAATTTTACAGTAACTAGTGACTATAGTAATGAATTATGCACACACACCTACACACATATCTACATTTCATATATATGTTTATTGATTAGTTTCCTAGGTCTATCATTAGAAAGTGCCACAAAGCAGGCAACATAAAATGACAGAAATGTATTGTCTCATAGTCTCCCAGCAGCGAGGGAGCATGTTTTACTTCTTTGCAGAGACTGGTTTTGTTGACCATTATTGCATTCTTGGCTTGCACTGCAGCCCCCTCATCCTTGCCCCTGCCATCAAGGCCTTCTGCCCCAGCCTGTCTCTCTGCCTTCTTATAAGGCCATATGGCTTCATGGATCACCCTATAGGACTGGATTTAACTTGAAACAATTGCATCTTCAAAGAACCTATTTCCAAATAAATTCTCATGCTCAAACACTGGGGGTTAGGACTTCAAGATACCATTTGTGAGACACAAAAACCTGAAAAACTTGCCTCACTGTATTTATTTATTTACTTAATTTATTGATATTTAGTACAGGGTCTATAGGGTCTCACTACACAAATTGGACTCGTGAGCCTCCTGTTTTCAGCCTCCCATGTGCTGGGATTATAGGCACAAGCCACCATGCCCAGACTCTATCTTGTGTCAGTGCACCCTGCAGGCGGGAACTGGCACAACATGTTGGGGATCAAACCCCAGTCCCTGGGTTTGCCTAAGCAGGTGCTTTAACCTGCTGAGCTATCTGGCCCACCCAACTTGCCTCAATTTAAAATAATTAGATTTCTAGAGATAAAAAAGTTACATGATTGGGTTAAATAATTACTCCAGCTGGAAATGTTATTTCTTTATTTGTCTTGAAAACAGTATACTAAGCTGACAAAATTGTTGTGTAAGTTTGGAACATAGCTCATGCAATCTGGTGTAATTTCTCAACTAAAACATTCTATCTCTGTTATAGTCCCCAAAATCCAAAATGAGGAAGTAGTACTGGGGAATCTAAATATTATAACAAACAGAAGTAAAATTGCATTTTCAGTAATATCACAATATCATTACTGAAATCCTATAAGGTGACCAGCACAAACAAGAGCCTGGTTTTACAGCACATTAAAAGTTCATTAAAACCATCAAAGCATATCACTTTGTATTGCTAATTACTAAGAGGAAATGTGATTTCCATGATAAGACAATATTTTAAGAAGCTCCTAATATACACCTAGAAAATAAATCTATTATATTACTTAGTCTTACTTCTCTAAACAGTAAATACAATTAAAGAGTACATGATATAATAATACTGATTTATTTTACTTTGATCTTTTCTCTTCATCAAAGCAAAAAGTTATTTTGGTAGTCTTTTCCAAAACCTAAAAACCATCTGTCCTGTGGAGGGTGTGTGTGTGTGTGTGTGTGTGTGTGTGTGATGAATTAATTATCCATATGTTTAACTATCAATCAATTACTTATTTATTTGTTTTTTTCAAAGAAAAAATAAATCTCTTAGTGTAACTGCATACAGAAATAAGTATAGTTACTAGAGAGAAGTTCATAGTTTTTAATTGTTTAGGTTTCTGTTATATTCTGCTTGGCTTTAAACTACTCCCCCAAACCAAGATGGCTATTTCTATTCCAGTATATTTCTGTTTACTATAAATAAAGCAGAATTCATGTGTCACTCTAGATGGAGCTGCCTGTTTACATTACCTAGTCTTTCCTTCTCCTTCATAAACCTCTCCGACAGAGTGAAGGTGCATTTTAGCTTTATTAGAGCATAAAACTTGGTGCGGTACGTTTCAGCCTCTTATGAATCATCTTGAGAACATTTTAATTGTGCTTCCCTGTGCCTTGGTGTCAGATATGTTCTTTTATGACCTATTCTTCAAACCTTACTCATTACTCTTTTCCGTTTCTCTACTAATGAGCAACCTTGTATTTCTTAAGATCTTTGTCAGTCCTAAAGGTACAAAATCCTTTGTATGAATACTGTTGCTGTGTGATCTTGTTTTAATTGCATATTTAAGTCTGGCTTTTCTGAATATTGTCTTCATCCAGTTATACATCTCCATATTTTACTGTGAAGAATTTCTCTTGTTTATTTCCTTTGTCAGAAAATACATTAAACCATAATATAAATTGATGTTAATGAAAGTAATCAATATTAGCTTGCACAATTTTAGAAAAAAATAACTCTTTGTTAGTTGAAATTATGATTTTTTAATTTTTTCTTATAGAAAACAGATGGGAAAAAAGTGCTGAGTGGTAAACTGGCAGCTGGACATGACGTGGCAGCAGTGTTATTAAGGGGGATGCTACAGCTTGATGTTTCTTGAGAAAGGGCTGAAGATAAACACATCGTAAACAAAACCCTAAAAGGCAATCTTTCTGTGGAAAAGCGTAATCATTGTGAAGACAGGACAGGAAAATTTAGAGATTCTAAAAATAAATCCGTGCTGCACTGTTGATAAATTTGTCATTGATATTGTTTTCTCTTTTCTCCTTTCTGAGAATTAAACTTATAGAGGCTCAACAGGAATTTTTCTCCTTTGGCTACACAAATTATTTCTACAGGGCAGAACCTGTGAGTTCTGGAAGGAAACTGAGCACCATTTGCTCAGGTGAAGCATGTGCCATTAGCCCTCCTGAGAGAAGCCCAGCTCCACGAGCAACAAGAAATTTAGAAACACTCCTGCCCCGAGATGGAGATGAAGGTGATCCCCACACATTAGAGCTATGTAGAGAGCGAGGCAGAGGGCGAAGTCCTGCAGCAGATTGGATTTAGACATTACTGCCTATTGGTGTGATATCTCCAAATGGAGAATCCATAAGACATAAATAATAGCAGAACTTCAGGAAGGAGATTATGATACAAAAACGGAAAGTGTGGTTTACCTCTAGTTCTACTTGGAAGTGTAGGGAAAGAAAATAAAAATAAAAAGTGGAATTTGATGCACTTAAATAAGGTATAAAAAGTGTTTATTGAGAAAGGCTGGGACCTGAAAGACAAGGTGAAATGTCTACTTAGCTGAGTTTTAGATCCACCCGGGGAATTGGTGGAGCGTATTTCTGTCACGTGGACCATGAAGGCATAGCTTTGGGGCTTAAGTCCCATCTCTTGCCCCCTTATCTTCCCACTGTTTTAATTCACTGCTCCCGTTCTTCTATGACCTAAGCAGCTTCGCCCAGCCATGCCCTTCTGCTGTCACACTTTTTCCCTGGAGGCAGCAGCTGACTGTGGATTGAACTGTAAATGCCAATCAGTGCTGCGTCCTTCACATCGTAGGTCTTGTGTTTTATGTCTCAGGCAAAAGAAAGCTAAACTAGACCCTTCCGAAGTAAAAGGGACATGAAGATTATCCCAGGAAAATAATGGCTGAGGTTCTTCATCATCACCAGGCCTGTGTTACAAGAGATATTTGAGGGAATCCTGTAAGATTAAAGGAAAAAAAGTAATAAACAATAATTTAAAGCCATAAAAAGAAATAGAGATCTCATGAAGATCTTGGCATGGGAGGGATGGAAGTTTTTAATATTAAGGTCTTCACTTTAATGTCTTCAGTTTTGCTTTCTGCTTAATTCAATAGGTCAAAATATTAAAATATTATTAGTCTAAACAATATGTAACTTTGATTTGTACCTTCACATTTTCTCCATAAAACTTACACATTAATGTACATAAAATAATTATTTGTTTATATTTGGGGGCAAAAAAATGTATAAAGGTGGAAACTTTTGCCATAAACAAATAAAAGGGATGGTAGTGGAGCAGGAAATGATCAGAGATTTTTCAAGTTATTGAAAAATTAAAATTAAATCATTATAATTCTATGATATTAAACATTATCTTCACTGTAGCCACAAAAATTAGTCATAGAATAGCCACAAGAGGTAATGAAAAAAATCATAAACATTTAACTACTCAAGAATTTTAAAATAAACACAAAAGAAGACAGAAATGCAGGAAAAGAAGTTAAAATGCATATTCAACATGGCCAGTTAGAGAGGACGTGTTGGAAATACTTAGAGAAAATCAAATAAAAACACTTAGCAGAAAGAAAGGAAGGACCTGTATCCTGGTGCTCAAATCAATGTGGAATAAGAGCCTTATAGAAAAGATGAACCACACAGGACTTTACAAAGCCATGAGGAAGCCCACAGTGCAGCTTGGGGCATGGCTGCTTCTGTACCAAGCAGATTTCCCATACTGTAAAGCCAACAAGAGATGGATGGGCTGCAGTACAGTGGCTAAGACAAGCCCTATAGGACAGTCTTGGGACACAAGGTCCCTTGCCTTGTACGCATCCTAGCCTTCTTAAGTTTCCCCTCTAAATTTGGCAGCAAATTTTACTGGTGCTGCTTCCTTCACAATAGGCTGCCAGTTTTTTATGTTTTATTATTCACCATAACTGGACCCCCTAGTGACCACAATGTTAGGGATTACAATGGAGGTAAACCATGACCCTTCCTGCCCTAAGATGCAGACACAACATTTAAAGAGTGATGGGATTTGCCTCTTGGGAAAAGAGATTGTAGCACACTCAGAAGCCTTGAGCTGACTCTGAGATAGCTGCATAAGTATGGAGTCAAGAAGGTTGGGGACCACGGTGGCCCAGGGAGGGCATGACAGAATTGGAGGCACAGATAACTAAGTGGAACAGCACAAACTTTCCCACCTTGCAGCCAGTGAGGATGGGACTCCCCCCCCCCAGCGGACAACTTCAACTGAGACTGGCTGTCTGCAGCAGTGGTAGCCCACAGCATGATACTCCACCTTGCCCAGCACCGAGAACCTCCAGAGAACACACATATCTGGGTAAGTGGAACAGAGAAAGCTGGTCTGACCAGGAGGAGCCAACTGTGTACACTAGGAGAAGCCTCTGGCTGGTTGTCTGAAGGCCAACAGTAACTGGGTGAGAGCCACAGAGAAACACAAGTTTTGTTGTTGAATTGGTTGTTTTTTAAGGTAGTTTAGTTCTTTATTCTTATTTAGGTCTATTTATCTTCTTTCTTTTTTTCCCAACTGTCTCTATTGATTGAATGATATTTACATGTGAGTGAACAGTGTCTCTGTTTCTTGGTCTGCTTCAATAATCTTTTGCTTTCTCAGTCTCTCTCTCTCTCTCTCTCTCTCTCTCTCTCTCTCTCTCTCTCTCCTTTATCCAGTTTCCCAAAGCCTGGGTGATCACTTATGGTCCTTCAGTCTTGCTTGTGTCATATATATCTTTAGTTGGCTCCTTATTTTGTCGCCTCACCCTCTCAAATTTCTCCACTATGGGGTAAAACAACTCTACTAAGGATAAACTCTTTGTGTAGAAGTTATTCAATAATTGGCTTTGGTTATCTAACTGTACATCTTATTCCTATGGCTAAAAGTACCACATTAATGATCATGATAACGTGTCAGGTTTTCAATTATGCTTGATGCTACTGTCATTGCTAAATGTACTGTTTCAGCCAGGGTGCCATACCTCTTCCCATCATTTGTTCTCCCTAATAGGACAACACTGGAATTATTTGGCATCCTAACCATCACCATAGGCCAGTATCAAAGGACTGGGTGCCAAGCCAAACAGACAGCAGCGTGTCTTTTTTTTTTTTTTTTCTGAACCAGGGATCATTTTTTCATTTTCTTTAATATTTTATTCACTCATTTATTTGGTACAAGGTCCTGCTGAGCAGCTCAGACTCATAGTTAGCCTACTGTGGCAGCTTCCCCAGAGCTGGGACCATAGGTGTGGGGCGCCATGCCTAGTTTCAGTGGTTGAGTCTGCGCAGGGCCAGCATGTGTACTGAGGATCAAGCCCAGGGCCTTGCGCTCGCCAGGCAGGCATTTAGATTCCTGAGTCATTTCCCAACACGCCATTCTTAATACTGGAAAGGAAGGATCTTGGAGGAGGCACAAAGATCAAGAACTACCTATACCTAGAAAACAGCTTTGAGGAGACGTGCACTAAGAAAGCCCCAATAATAGTGATAAACCTGTCCACTGTAAGAAATATGCATGCATCTACACAGGAAACAAAATAAAATAGTAAATAGAAAATGACAAGTAACAAAAGCAAAATTCAAGCTCCAATTTCCAGTCTATCCAGGACAAATCCAGGGAAAAGAGACAGAGAAAATCAGAGTCCACTACTATATGAATTCTCCAGAAAGATAGCAGCAGAATTTAGAAAATAAATTCAGGAAGTTTCAGAAGAAATCAGAGAAGAAATGATCTTCCAGGCAAAAAAAGGAGATGATAACCATAATGATGAACTTGTTCAGCAAAACTGAAGGAGATATAGATGTAAAAAAAAATAGAAGCACATAGGAAAATGATAGAAACCATGAATATTCAACATACAATCTACGAAAAAGCTTCAGGAAATTAAAAAAAAATTCTGTTGAAAGTTTACCAACTGACTGAACAGAGCTAAAGACAGAATATCAGACTCAGAAGATAAGATCATGGTTAATGTTCACAAAAATAAAAAAATTTCTTAAAAATAGCAAGGGATGGTGAAAAAACAATCCAACAATTGCAAGAAAAAAAGAAAAACTTAACATGATTGGAATCAATTAGGAAACAGGAGTCAGCACAAATAATACAGACACGCACACACACACACACACACATATATGTGTGTGTGTGTGTGTGTCTTCTATTCACATATATATATATATATATATATATCTATGAATATATATATTCACAGAAGTAATGCAGAAAACATAACTAGCATGGAAAAAAAACTGATGGTAAGTGAGGCATATAGAACTCAAATTAGCCATGACCAAGAGAAATATACAGAAATGCACATAATCATTGAGATTGCAGCGATTCAGCACAAGAACAGAGTATTAAAAGCTTTTAGAAGAAAGAAACAAATCACTTATAATGGAAAGCCCATCAGAATCACAAGACTTCTCAGCATAAATCCTTAAGTGAAGGAGATCTTCAAGTGAAATATTTCAAATCCAAAAAGAAAACTAGTCCAAGCCAGATTGATGTACTGTGCAAAACTACCTTTCGAAAGAAGTAGAGAAATAAGATATGTCTAAGACCAAAAAAACCTGGAGAAGTTCATGACCAGGAAGCCAGCCCTCTAAACTCTCTGAAGGATATTTTAGAGAGAGTTAAGAATATTACAATGCCCAAAATGGAAATAGAAGAGATCCACAGAGCAAGAAAAATAATTAAACAGAGCAGAAAGACAAGGAACCAACAACCTAGTAATAATTTGACAAGGACAAGATATACCAGTTATAACCATCAAGGTAAATGTTTTCAATTCACCAATCCAATTAAAAGGATAGCAGAACAGACCAAAAAACAAGATCCAACAATATGACTAATGAAAGAAACACATTTAACTCAATAAGAAATTCATACAAATAGCATCGTTTCTTTTTGCAAAGAGAATATTAAGACAAGACTAATTAAAAGAGACAAAGAAGATCACTATATACTTGTTAAGAGAAAATTTCAAAATGAAGAGCTAATAATCATAAATATATATGCACCAAATACAGATGCACACAGTATATAATGCAAATATTAAGAGACAAAAGAAATCATTTAAGCACTCACACAATTGTAATGTGGAACCTTTATATTCTACTATCAAAAATAAATCAGTCAGACCAAATTTCAACAAAATATCAGAACGATCCAAACCTGGGAACAAATGGACTTAGTAGATGTCTACAGAGTACTGCATGACATAGTATCAGAACACAAATTCTCAGTTGCATGTGGGACTGTAACCAAAATAGACCACATATTATCTCATGGAACATGCTTAAGTATGTACAAAGTAAGAAAAATAATCCCAGGTGTATTATCCGATACTGTACAATGAAATAGTAGGGCAATGTCAAAAGAAATCACAAAAATAATCCATAAACAAATGGAAGTTAAATAATATCCTATGGAACAATGAATGTGTTACAAATGAAACCAGAGAAGAAATTAAACAGCATCTGAAATTAAATGACAATGCCAGTAGAACATACTAGAAGTTATAAGATGAAATTAAAGCAGTCCTAAGAAGGAAATTTGTAGCAGTGAATACCCATGTTAGGAAAACAGAATGAGCTCAAATATACAACCTGATACTGAATACTCAAACTTGTAATAAAAGAACAAATCAAGTCCAAAGCTCATATGAAGAAAGAAATTATAAAGATGAGAGCAGAAACTAATGCAAATGAGACCAAGAAAACAATAGAAAGAATCAATGAATCAAAGAGCTGGTTCTTTGAAAGATTAAATGTAATTTATAAACACTTTTCCAACCTTATCAAAAAGGAAAGAAAAGTTAATCAAATTCATACAATTAGAAATGAAATTAGTGAAATAGCAATTGATCCTGACTGAAATCCAGAAAATCATCAGTTATCTACTTACTTTGAGAAACTTCACTTTATTAGGATGGAAAATATAAAAGAAATGGACAAATTCCTGGACATATATGAATTTCCAAAGTTGTGTCAAGAAGTTATAAAATTCTAAAAAGGCTAATATGAGTTAATGAACATGTAATTGAAAATCAGACCTCCCAACTTCAAGGACCCAGTCCAAAAATGGGCATCTGAGATGCACTTCTCAGAGGAAGTAATACAAATGTCAAGTAAGTATATGAAAAAAATTTCACCATCATTTGTCATTCAAGAAATGCAAATTAAAACAATATTGAGACTCCATCTTACCCCAGAAAGAATGGCTAACATTAAGTAGTAAACCAATAACAAATGCTAGAGAGGCTGTGGAGAAAAAGGAACCCTTTTCACTGCTGGTGGGAGTGCAGACTGCTACAACCACTATGGAAATCAGTGTGGAGATTCCTTAAAAAGCTAGGATTAGAGATCCCATTCAATAAGCAACCCACTCCTGAGTATTTCGCCAAGAAATGAAAACATCATACCACAGTGATATATAGGCACCCATGTTTATAGCAGCACAATTTGTCTTAGCCAAATCCTAACAAACTAGATGCCCAACAACTGAAGAATGGATGAAGAGGTGGTATTTTCACACAACAGAATATTATTCAGCTATTGAACAGGATAAATTTGAGTCTTTTTTCTGTACATGGATGCCACTGGAGAATATACTCTTAAGTGAAATAAATCATACCTTCATGTGCAAGCATCATATTGTCTCCTTAGTGTGAAAACCTGAAAGAGAAAAATGGCATCTGAAGGGTACAAAAGATACTGGAAAAAGGAATGAACTTATTCAAAAGGAAAGAGGTACTGAGCTGAGAACAGGAGAGTGAGTGGAGAAAAGAGATTTATCTATTGTCTTGTATCAATTCTCTTTTATTTATTATTTATCTATATATGTAAGCAGGATCATTTGGGCAACTGTACTGTGCCTTTCTGTTGGTTTATGGAAAGGAGCAGCTAATGCTTAATTTGTTTTGTCTCCTGTTCTCAATTTCAAAATTTGTAGTTTTTCTCTTCTTAATTTCTTACATATTTCTTTCCTTTTTTCTTTCTTCTTCCAATTTTACAAGCATATATCTGATAATATGAATAACTAGTTGGAAGACAACACTGTATATTACAACAAATACTATGAAATTCATATTATTTTGTTAAATGAAATTCTGTATCACTTGTAATTTTTTCTGCTTTAATTCTAATTGGTACTATTTTAAAAAATAATTTAAATGATGAAACCTGATGGAATCACTACTTAACTCTACAAAATATTTAGAGAAGAAATAGTGTCACCATTCCTCAGACTCGTTAATGATATTGAAATGGAAGCAATCCTCCTAAGCTAATTTCTGGAACTATGCATTAAACGGTACCAACACCAGAGAAGAACACAGAAGAACTATACACTAATCTCCTTAATTAACATAGATGTGAAATCCTCAGCTAGGTATTGGCAAACAGAATGCACCAAAGTGCCAAAAAGTTATAAAACAAGACCAAGTAGGATTAATCCCAGGGCTGTAAGGATGGTTCAACATATACAAATCAATAAATGTCATACATCATATGAGCAGAGACAAAGACAAAAGTCCCATGATCATATCAATAGACATAGAAGAATTTTTTGAAAAAGTCCAGTGGCCATTGATGACAAAATCCTTACAGAAAGTCAGACTGGATAACCTTTATCTCAATCTGATAAAAGCCATCTATGTTGGCCAACAACATATAAAAAGTCCAAAACTGAAAGCTTCCATTCTAAAATTACACAAAAGACAGGATTGTCCACTATCACCACTGCTATTCAATGCAGTTCTGGAAATACTAGCCAGTACAATTATTAGACAGGAGGAAAAACAAAATCCAAAAACAATAACGGTAGGAAAGACAAAGGTAAATTACCATTATGTCCAAATGACATGATTCTCTACAAAAATGATCCCAATAGTTTAATAAAAGATTTGTGGATTTAAAAACAAATTTAGTCATGTAATTGGATAAATATTAAGACTCAAACATTAATAACATTCCCATGTGCAAATAAATAACAAACTCTCTGAGAGAGAAATTATGGTAACAACTACTTTTATAAAAGCATTGAAAAGATGAAACACTTAAAAATCAACTCAACCACAAAGTAAAAGCACTCTACATTGAAGATTACAGTACTCTGAAAAGGGAGATTGTAATGGTATCAGAAAATGGAAAAATATCCCTTGATTTGGGAAAGGAAGAGCAGACATAATGAAAATGGTCTTACCTCCGATACATTTATACAGACTCAATGCAATCACAAACAAAATAACACTTATATACCTCAAAAACCTAGAGAAAACAATCCTAAAATTGATCTGGAACCAAAAGAGACATAGAGTAGCAAAAACAATTCAGCCACTGTATCTTTCACAAAGGGGTAGAACATGTTCACTGGAAGAAAATAGCCTCTTTTAATGGATAAAAAAGACGCAGTATTTATATACAATGGAATACTACTCCGCTATAAAAAAAGGTAAAGTTGAGGCTTTTATTGGTAAATGGGTGGAGCTAGAGGCTATACTCATAAGTGAAATAAATCAAAGTCACATGTATAAACATTGTATTGTTTAGTGTGAACTGAAAGAGTAAACAAAATCTGAGAGGCACAATAGATATTGTGAAAGGGAAAGAAACTGCTCAAAAGCAAAGAATAAGTGGGATGGGGGAAAGGAGAAAAGAAGGAATGGAATATTAATTCATACTAGTTCATTGAAAGAAACAGTGCACATATAAATCAATTTTGAATTTATTGATTACCTATACCTGATAATCTGAGTAACTACTTTTAAGATAAAAATATGCAATAAAATAACCACTGTTAATTTCCTATCATCTTGTTTTGAAATTGTGTATCATTTTTATTACTTTTGCTCCTTAAGATAAAAAGAAAGATAGCCTCTTTAATAGATGGTCCTGGAGAAACTGGCTTTCAACATGCTAAAGACTAAAATTACATTTGCATCTATCACTATGCACTAGCCTAAAATAAAAATGAAATAGAGATCTAAATATTAAAAGAAAAACACTAAATCTGTAAAGAGATACAACTCTTGAAGACATAGGTGTAGACAAAGACTTTGTGAACAAAACTCCAACTGAACAGTGAATACTAAAAAGCATCAAGCGCTTCCCTGGCAAGTGCAAGGGCCTGAGTTCAATCCCCAGTTCTGAAAAAAAAAAATCATTTGCACAGTAAAAGAAATCACCAACAGAGTAAAAAGACAATCAACATAGTGTGAAAAATTTTAACCAGTTGTTCCTTAGCTAAAGACTAACACCTAAAGCATGTAAAAAATTGTAAAATCCCAAACTCTTCAATTTAAAGACTCTACTGGTTGAAACATTGTGTCAACTTGAGAAGTTTAGAAATTTAAGTGACTCAACAGGGAGCCAAGATTCTTATTTTGTAACATTCTCATCCTGTGCAACAGGAGAGCTCGGACATTGTGTGAGTTCTACATCCTCATCCCAGGATAGCCTGCTTATAGTATAAGGAAAGAACAGAGGCGGCTGCTGCTGCGGTTTTCCACTGCCATGAATGGCTGCCCTCTGCCATGTGCCTCTCTGTCTTGAAGCCAGCCTAGTATAGACTAAAACCTCCACTAATTATGCACTAAATAAACTTTTCCTTCCTTAATTCTGAGGATTGGGTATTTTGTCCCAGCAATGAGAGGAAGGTAACTGACACAGAGGCTTACTCCAAAAATGGAAATCTGAGATGAATACACAATTCTTAGATGAAAAAACAAAAAAGGAAATGAAAGATATGAGAAATTATACAACATCACTGATCATGCAAGAGATGCAAATTAAAACAAAGCAATCTCACCTAGAAAGAATGGATATTATCAAGAAATCAACCAATAATAAATGATGCCAGGAATGGGAGAAAAAGAAACTTCTCTACTGATGGCAGCTGTGTGGACTGGTACAAACACTGTGGAAATTTGTGTGAGAATCCTCAAAAGCTAGGACCTGGCATCCTATTTGATCAAGTCATTCCCTTTGTGGATATCATCCCCAAAATGCTTAAAAACATTGCAGCACAGTATATATACACAGACATGATGATAAAAGCAACGTTTGTAAGAGCTAATTTTTGAAAACAACTCAAATGCCTAAGAACCAATGAATGTGTAAAAGTGAAGTATTTTCTATTCAATGGAGTGCTGTGCAGCCGCAAATAAGGAGAAAATTGAGACATTTATAACTAAATGGATGGACCTTCACTTTACGCTTAAGTGAAACAAACTGGATGATCCGATCATTTGAATAGAACATTTTGCCTCTGATGAGAGAAAATGAAAGTGTAAATGGGAACGAAAATGTATAATAGATATTGTAAAATGGGAAGAAAGTGGTTAAAAGTAATGGAGAACTGGGAAGGGGAAGGGGAAAAGCAAAAAGTGGAAAACCAAAAAGAGAAAATAAGGATAAAATGACTGCAAAACTTTGTATATAAGGAAGGAAAGAAAGACAAGTTGAAGGAAGGAAGGGTATCACACAAAAGAGGAATTAAAATATGTCATGTACAGGTGCAAATTCCCATTGGTAAATGTGATTATTATGTATTCTAAATAAACTAATAAATTTAATATGCAATAAATAAACCTAATAATAATAAAAATAAAAGGCTTTTATGACCTAATTGTGTAGCTACAAGCAATTTATGTGATTTTGCATGTTTTAAAATTTTTAAAATTGATGGGGACAACCCACTCGGGTCCCCCTCCTGTCCCTCTCTTGGACAGCAGCTTTCTTTCCCTCAGTAAATATATTCTGCCAAAAAAATTAAAAATTGATATCATGTGGCATATATTTCTTGTCTTTTCACATTCGTGAGTACTGTTTTGGAAACCTATGCTGTTACAGGTGTGCTAGTTCACTTTAACTATTGAATAGCATTCCAATGCATGACCATATTAAAAAGAAAGAATTTAAAATACTATGCATCATTTATACAACAAATAATATGACAGCAAAAATTCTTCTTTATTGATATTTACCATAAGTAAAAATTGATAAACTTTCCATTGAAATGGAATGGCAGAATAGCTAAAACACATGCACCAGTAGTAATATGCTGCCTTTCATAGTAAAAAGTAAATAAGTAGTAAATAATAAAACAGTAAATAAATTCAAAATGAAGCATAGAAAAAGATATTCCATACAAGAAAACAAAAGTATCTAGACTGTAAAACAAACATATCAATTTTAATTTCTAAAACTTACAAGCACCCACAGGCACTAAATGTTGCTAAAACATTTAATACGGCAAGAAATTCTATTACAAAGAAAAATTATGTACCTCATGATGGGCCATCAAAGCAGGAAGAGGAAGAGGGTTAAAGGCTGGGAAGGCGGGATGAAAATGATCGAAATGCAGTCCACGGAAGGAAATGGCACCCACATATGTGAAGCCGGGAGAAAGGGGGGAGCGGGCCAAGTGGGAGCTAGTTAATGTATGTAACGTGCATGATGAAATCTGCCACAATAAAAGCTGTGGATTTGGATTGCCTTGAAGTTTTCTCAACCAGATTAATTTCTCTGATGTCATTAGTCTCTGGAAAAGACTCATCATAGGAATAAAATTTTCTACCAGAGCATAACATGAAAGGATGGGAGCGTATGACTGCCAGTAGAGTCTGTGGTCCCAGCTGAACCCTCCTGAGGCTTCTTTTCCTATCTGTATTTCTAGCACATTAACACTCACATAATCTCTTGCATTTCTAAACACCAGGAAGAAACAATGTGTAAGCTGAAAAAAACCTCAAAACACTGTATTACAGTAACATTGAAATGTGCCGTCCCCGCCCCCGGGGCGCGCTGAGATGGCAATTGAGATTGGGTGTGGCGGTGCCCATCTGCAATCCCAGCTCTTGGGAGATGTAAACAGGAGAATCACTATGAATCTGATCTGGTAGAGAGATCCTGAACACTCTGTAGACCCTTCCCTAAAATACAATTTAAAAAAATTTGAAACAAATGAAATCCCTAAAAATTAACTTAATCAAAATTATACTTTGAAAAATGACATGCATTAATTATTATTATAAATTAAAACTAATATAAGTAAATGGTTTCAAATAGCCCCCTGAGAGTACAAAAAATACTGATGTTGCCTACATAATCAATAGAGTTAATGCAGTTGACATCAAAATTTCAATGATCTTTTCTGTAGAAATAGAAACATATCCTAAAATTCACATGAAATTTCAAGGGTATTCAAACACTCAAAACAATCTCAAAAGTGAAGAAAGCTAGAATATTTACATCTGCAGTTTATAAAACTTAATAGTAATCAAAAACCTATGCTACGATCATAAACACAAGCATATACACCAATGAAATGAATTTAAATTCATCAAATAACCTGTGAACAATGTCAAATAATTTTTTTAAAATGGGGATTGACCTCAGGCCCTTGTGTTTGACAGGGAAGCACTTATTCCACTGAGTCATCTACCTGGCCTCAAACAATTCTTGTAAAGTTGTGTAAACTACTCAATGAGGTATGGTTTTCCAGAAAATTGTGTTAGGAAACTTGGATATCCAATGCAAAAGAAGAAGAAGAAGAAAAAAGAAAGAAAAAGAATTAGATTCTTATTAACATCATACATAGACTCTAATTGAAAGTGGATCAGAGATCTAACTGAAAGACCTAAAACTAAATTTGTATAGACAAAAACATAAGACAAAATCTTCACAACATTAAGTGGGCAATGATTCCTTAAATAATGAAGGCAGCACAAACACACTAACAAATTACATCTATTGAGCATAAAAATTTCTGCATTAAAAGATAATATAAACAGGATTAAAAGGCAAACACAAAACTAGAAAAATATTCTCAAATTATACATCTGATTAATGATTGGTATTCAAAATACACAAACAATTTCTACAATTCAAAGGCAGATCATAAACAAACTGATGACTTGAATAGATAGTTCTCCAAAGAAGGAAAACACATGACTAATAAGCACCTGAAAAGAGGTTCACCATCACTCATAACTAGACAAATGAAAATAAAAACTTACTCTAAAGCTACAACCTCACATTTATTAGAACAGTTATTACCAAGAATAAAAGCAGATAACAAGTGTGGTAAGTCTGTGTAGAAGCCTGAATATTTATGCACTGTTGGTGAGAATGTAAAATGGTACACTGCAATGGAAAGCAGTTTTCTGATCACTCAGTATCTTTAAATCTGAATTATTATATGGTCAAATCATTTCACTCTGAATATTATTTGGAAAGACTTGAAAGCAAGGTGTCAGAAAGATTTACGTGCACCCACGTTCATAGGGACCTCGGTCACGATGCAGAAGACTTGAAAACAATCCAGATGTTCAGCAGAGCATGAGTAGATGTGAAAAATCTGCAACATACTACAAATAATGTGATATTTAACTTGAAGGGAAGGCCATTCATTAGCTTAATGCTGTAGGAAAGAAGCTTAAGGAAATTTAGCTACGAGAA
>NDGN011548109.1:3997-17660 GCA_002564285.1 Tympanoctomys barrerae | reverse complement strand
AAAAAAAAAAAAAAAAAAAAAAAGATAAATAGTGATATCACATTCAGGTGTTCATAGATTACTCAAAATTATATAAAACACCATGATGACTTTCAGAGATTGAGGGTAATAGAAAAGGAAAATAGAGAGGTCATGCCAGAGACTTGGGCAAGTTATTGTGTGTACACTTTTATGGCGATGATTCCTACATAATATAAAGACTGTATTTGCCTACTCAAGTAAACTATGTGTTAAAAATGGATAAAATGGTACATTTTACATAACAAGTGTTTTTCAACAAAAAGTTTAATTTTCTAAAATATTTTAGCTGAATTTCAAGATGGTGATTTAGTGTCACTTGAGGTCATTATACTCATGATATGGTAGCTTTGCTGTTAGAATCAAAGTCCTTGGGATTTAATTTAACTATCGCTAGAGTTGTGAACTTCTATAGGTAGAAACATCTCACATCATGAATATTTGTAGGTACAAACTAATAGCTGAAGTAGCTCATGTGTCTGCTTAACATTTTCAGTTGTGCTGTTGTGTGCTTTTGCAGAGTAATAGTGCACAGTATGTTATATGTATGTGTGCATGTACGTGTGTCTGTTACTTTGTTATATATTGTGTACTTGTGCCAAGGTGTATGACGTGTTTTTTGGATATGTGAAGAAAGCTGACTTACAAATGTTCTCCCAGAAAGGAATTTGTTCATGAGTCTGTGACTTATTGTAGTTACCTATATAATCTATTTATATTGTCCAACAGTAGCAAGATATAAATTTATTTTAATCACTTGATTGTCAGTCAATGCTCACTGGAGAAACAGATTTAATGCAAATATAAAGACATGTAAGGATTTACAAAGCAGCCTTATAATTGCCACCTGCAGAGCCGGGGCGGGGGCCGAAGAGTGTAAGATCCAAAGATCTGCACTGCAGATCCAAAGAGTCCCGTCAAGGGGTGAGGCCTGGAGCTGGCCGTAGCGTCCCACACAGTCCTGTCAGGAGAAGGACAAGTCCACAGTGGAAGGTGATGGGCCTGCATGAAAGGCTGAGCAACCGGGCAGAAGCCAAAAGACGACAGCCTCTGTGAAGATGAGAGCTCTTCTGAAGAAAAACCGGTGGCCATTCTTCCCCTAGCCTTTTATCCTAGTCACGCTGCACGCCTATTTGTTGGTGGCATTTACACCCAGATTGGCCTTCCCCCATTAGTGAATCCATTCAGCCACGTGCAGAATTGTGTGGTCAATGTAATTGGAGGTTTCCTACCCAGGCTGATGCCATTAGCTAACTATCACAGGCTCAGTAAGTTGCACGGTGGAGACCTCTCAGTAATTATTTATTGCAGGCCCACTCTGAAGCAAGCACTTGAATCAGCACTGAGAGCACCATTAGGCACAAATCCGCTTCCCTTTTCTGTGCTGCTCCCACACACACAGGGAGAAAAAGAGATAATTATACAAAGCCCGTTTAATATGCCTTGGGGAGAGCTAGTGTAAAGAAGTCCAAAGCCTCCTTGTGCCCCAAGAGTGAGACCACAGAGCTACTGCAGGATGATTTTTAAACCATCAGGTCTACCTCAGTTACTCTTCTCTGGCTGCTGGGACAAACACCCAACACCCAAAATGAAGGAAGGAAAAGTTTACGTAGCTCACAGTTACTGGAGGTTTCAGTCCATACTTGGCTGGCTCCAAGGCAGAGCGGCACACAGCAGAGAGCAAACATCCATGGCGGTGGCGAAGAGCAGAGAGCAAACGCAGGAGTAACAGCAACAGTGGCAGCGGAGAGAGAGAGAGAGAGTCTGTCTCGCTGTCTCTCTTATATTGCATTTAAGCTTTCTGACTTGGGCTGGGGGAAATACACACACCCATAATCCCAGCAGTACTAAGACCCATAATCCCATCCTTGGATCACCCATACTCCCAGTGGATCATGAGTTAATCACCAACTCTATAAGTCCCCACCCCATGACCACATGAGGCTTTTGGGGGACAACTAGACACAAATGATACAAGGTCCTAGGACAGCTTCTCCACAGGAGAGTTTCTCTTTTTTAAAAATTTTTTTTTAACTTGTTTATTTATTTATTTGGTACAGGGTCTTGCTATGCATCTGGACTCATAGTGATCCTCCTATCTCAGCCTCCCCAGTGCTGTGATTACAGCTGTGCACCACCACACCCACTTTCAAGGACAGTTCAGCATTCCCAGAGACCCAGGGCCAGCAGGGCATGCCATACCAGGCATTGAACCAGGGTCCTTGTGTTTGCCAGGCAGGCGCTTAGATGACCAAGCATCTCCCCAGCCCTCTATAAGGAGAGCTTTGAGCAGAAAACAGAATGATCAAACTGTTCTTGGAGTGACCATACTTCAGTGAGAAAGGTCTAAATAAAGGGTATGATCAGTTGGAAAACTCTGAGACAGAGACACACTGCATGTGTGTGAAGAGCACAAAGGGGCTGTCTGGCAAGGGTCAGGCATGTGGACAGGGCAGCAGACGAGGTCAGCACGTGCAGAAGGGCAAATGATGAGAAAAATATCGCTGAAACAAATTATTTTGAGTTTAAGTTTGCATGATACAAAAAGTCACTCAATGGTTTTGACCGGAAAATCTTCCTGGCTGTTGTGATGGAAATAGACTAAGAACCATCGAAGAAAAAAGAAGAGAAATCAGTGGGAAGCCACGATCAGAGCCAAGACAGGAGACAAAGGTAGCCAAGCAGGGCTGGGAGGTACAGAAAGTGAGAAGAGCCCGTGAGATTTTATAATGAAACTGAACACAGAGACAGCAGAATTTGCAGTGCTGGGGAAATTGCGGTATAGAAGAAATACAAGAATCAACATCTCTGCATTTTATTCGATACATTTGAAAGATAGATGCTCACATGACCATGGCTGAATTTCTCAAAATTAAAAGCAAGGAGAAAATTATTATCCTATATAAAACAAAACATGTAAAACAGTAAAAGTTTGCTATTTTATAAATCTGAGGCTACTCCTACGGTTAGTTCCAAGTGACTTTGGAGGTAGGTAGACAACTGGAATCCTTGCCCACAATGAAGCACGGAAAAATCATGCATTGGGACTCCAGACACATATGCAACAATATTGCTCAAACTGCTCTAAAATTACTTTGCCAATCAAATAAAATTATCCAACAATTTATAGTCACTGATGGGAAGTTAAATCAAATCAGAACAGATGCATCATTCTGGATGCAAAGTCATGCACTTCCTCGTATCCAAAGGATGTACATACTAAGTATTAGACCTAATTTGCATAATGGGAACCTTAAAGGTGTATATAAAATTATCTTTTGATGATGTTGGTATCTGATTCCTATAAGCTATTTTATTTAGTAATATAGAACTATAAGACTCTAAGTATATGATATTTAAAAAGAGATGTACCCCACATGAATTTGAATTCATTATAGAGCACTTGTTATAATCGGTAGAGAATTCAGCCTAATATAGACAAAAAGAATGAGTTAGGGGATTTAAAACTTGTTTACCTTTGTTGATGCAATTTTTAATTTTGAAATTATTTTTTACTGAATAATTCCTTAAATTCCTGGTAATGATATTATTAATACATTTACCTTTTTAAATAAATACTGCAAATTACAAAATCAGAATGTTAATTAATATTATAATTTTCTTATGAGGAGTTATTAAAATCAAGTGCAATTCTTGTTTACCAAATAGTTAATATACATATACATAAGATGCTATTATTTTTAGACATCAATATCCTAAAAGAGGGAATATAACAAATATTTTCAACAATGATGGATTATTTTTCTTTCTTTTTGTTAACCTGTGTTAGAAAGCACCCATCTATCCACTGTTCTTAGTGGTGTACTGAGTTATCCAATCTTGATTAATGACCTGAATCTGTGCTTTTTTTTTTTTTTTTTTTTTTTTTTTTTNTTGGTGGTGGTGGAACCGGGGATTGAACTCAGGCCCTTGCACTTGCCAGGGAAGTGCTTATACCACTAAGCCAACTCCCTGGCCCTTTAAATTGCGCTTTCTGAAAGGTTTAGGTGAAGCAAATCGGAGTTCTTGAGTATGGGAAGAACGTTCAAAAAAAGAATCCATTTGAGGAAAGACACAGACGAAGTAAACAGTTCCTGAACAAGAGCTCCCTGTCCTCTTTGTTGGTTTCACTTTCTACAGTAAGCTCTGACTAAGTGGGCTCCAGAAATTGTAAATAGAAAACTTCCAGAACAAACAATCCGTGTGTTTCATACTGGATGCTGCTCAGAGCAGCTTGGTGGGGTCTTCCGTGCCCTGCGGGACCTGGGGCATGAATTATCTCTTTCTCCAGCGTGTCTGCGCTTTACCCTCCACTCATCCGTTAGTTGTTGTGGTCGTCAGTTAACTGTGTGGAATTTTCAGTGCTTTTGCTACGGGTTCAGCGGTATCAGTGGCTTCAGGCTCACCCTGGAAGTCTTGGAGCATAACTTTCACAGCTGAGATGGCGCTTCTGTATACATTACTGTAGCCAGCTGCCCACTTACGTTGGCTTTACTAATTGCCTTCCTTAATCGTGAGATCATATGCTTTATCAACTTGAAATATTACTGATTTCCCTCTAGACTTTTTGCCATTTTCTGTTATCCTCATTAATTTATAAGAATTTGATGAGTATGGTAAGAATATTAGCCACAAATTGATATTTATCATTATTTTATCATATAATTCAATTTGTTTTCTATTTAGTTTAGTGGATTTTTTTTTCCTGCAGAGCTTAATTTTGCACGGTAGAAATGCCCATGATTTTGCATGCTTGACCAGCAATCCTCTCCTCCCTAAACTGAGCCCTCTCAGCTTTTCCTTAATGAACCAGCTCAATAATTATCTAATACAGAACTAGATGTCCTCAGCACAAATGCAGTGTCACAGCAAGGCCAGAATGTGTTCATTATCCACTCACCACTTAGGAAAGGAACAATAGAATAGACCCATGAGAAAACAGCAGACCGTGTTCTTCAGTTGCCAAGGTCCTTTGCTTTCCTAAATGAAGATAGAGTAAGTCATAGTCTAGAGATTACTGAGCCCTTGAGAAAGATACATGGATAGTGATTTTCTGATATTTAGGTTTCTCTATGGTCTTTATCTTTATCCTGCACCACATTGTAATGAAAGTTTCCATTACTACTTTGTGTGTGTCAGGTTTTTATATATATATGATTATTTATTTATTTATTTATTTGGTACAGTGTCTTGCTACACAGCTCAAACTCATAGTGACCCTCCTGTCTCAGCCTTCCCGGCACTGGAATTATAGCTATGCCGCACCACGCCCGGTTTCAGGGGCCGATTCAGTGCGTGGCTGGCAGAGCACACACTGCTGGGATTGACCCTGGGTCCTTGGGCTTGCCAGGCAGGCACTTAGATTGCTGAAGTATCACTCAACTCCATGTGTGTCAGTTTTATTTTTTTCCTTTAATGAATGCTATCTCTTTTCCAAATGCCCTATCAGTTGCTTTACTTTGAAAAAAATGAACACTATGTATGTAAAGTAATTTTCACATTTTATTAAAAAACATACATTAAACAATTCTGAATTCCATACAATTTGACATTCTAATTCAATTTTCTTTTATTTATTTGCACTTATAAATCTATGTTACTATTAATGATGATATCTCTCATTAACCATGTGAAATCATGGACTCTAAGAAAATCATGATGATACTCTGTCTTAATAATTATGTGTATGTCCATGAATTTTTATATAGAAAGAGAAAGCAAAAAAGAAAGACAGAAAACATATCTAGAAAATTAATTTTATAAATTTATATAATAACTGTATTGTAAAATGTGTTGTATGTATAGATAGACATAACATAAATGTATAGCTTAAATAATGTATGGAATACATGGATACAGACTTTAGACACACTTTAGGTGTTCTCCCCGTATAACAATGGTCAGTGCGGCCATGCATACTTGCATTAGATCAGCTTAGGCACTGCCCATGGTGTGCGCATTCTGTACCAGGATATCCACATAATATATATTCATCACTCTTATCATTTGACTATTACAGATTTACCATGTTCTCTTTATCAATTTTTTTGAAATATAAAATCTCAGTTGATTCTTACATTTTTTTAGAAATCCCAAAAATAAAGCTACCACCATTTATAAAATTGTGGGCTGGGGAGATAGCTCAGCGGCATGAGCACCTGCTTGGCAAGCACGAGGTCCTGAGTTCCATCTCTAGCACCATAAAATAGTGAATAAACAAAGATTAAAGAAAAATATAAAGTTGTGCTCTCTCCAAAAAAAATCAAACCAAGGAATTTGGAGACCAATCCTGTGTTCTCTACTACTGTTTGGAAAAACAAGAACTGTTGTAGCTGTATTAGGAATGACTGACAGATTTTTAAATTTTCATGTAATTTTTGTATACAATAGGTTGTAAAGAATTGAGTTTATTTGAAGGAAAAATAAATATAAACACTAAACTATAACATGGTGGGAATACTGAAGATTACTCCAAACTAATTAGAAAATAATCTATTCTGTTTAGAGATTAGTAAAAATTAGCTTGATATTAAATTGATTCCATCCTTTCCTAACTCCATACCCAGCCAAGGTGAGACATCGGTGAGGTTTGCAGCTGCTCAAAGGTAAGCCTATGGTAGTGTGTTGCATTTTTTTAACTGAGCTCCAAAAAATAAATTGTTACTACATTATTGGCTAAATGCTCATAGGGGAAAAAGATAATTACATAAAATTATCTAATTCAATTTGTTCAAAGTAGAATGTAAAACTCATTTAGTGAGACAACTCAGTATCAATGGGAAAACTAATCAAATAATTTCCTGACTGGTAGTAATTGAAATTGGTTTTGTACTAGTTTTATGACTTCAATGCTTGCAATTTTTAAAAGATACCAAAGTTGGCAATTGGAATGAGAACACAAGGAAACTGCAAGACGCCCAAGCATGTGGGTGGTTGCAGAGTCTTTCCCTCTAACAGCTTTCTACCTCCCAAGGCACGCTCGCTCAACGATCTTACTCAATTCTAGAGCAAGAGAAGCTGGGAGTACAGGAGCTATGCAAATCTATCTCATGATCTTGTGCACTTCATGAACACGAGCCGTATGTGTGGCCCACAAATGCACAACGATGAAGCAAGGTGAAACCCTGTATCACACTGTTCATAAATAACAGGCCCATCTGATATTTTACTTCTGTGTCACATGCTACTGCCCTGAGCAGGCACTCTATGCAGGAAATAATGCACAATAATAAAGAATTGATGATCCACAGCCTTTCAAGGTTTTAACATTAGTCCCCAACAATGAATCAGATAGAAATTTAACTGAGCTTTGGGAACGTGGCATATGCCAGCAGATGGCCTAGCATGGGAACCTATCCTCTGTGTTTCTGCCTATTGAAACACACGCAACTTGAAGCCTTGTGCCCTACTAACCCTCTGTCTGCAGACCAGAAATTAAACAATGCCTTGACCAAAATAGCCTTCTCCACTGCTGAATTCCTTTGAGGGAATCTAACTTTTCAACTTTGTTGAATGAGGACACATCATTACAGCAGGAATTTCTGACTATGGAAATCAGTTCATTAACAGATAAATGTGCAGATGCTGATATCCTTAATATACATACACAGAATTTACCTAATAACTGAGAAGAAACTGCCCACCAACAAGATTTGCACGTTGCTCGCCCAAACAGGTGACACCTGTCTTTTCCAGAAATATAATTATGGTTGGACTCTGTTGAATTCTGTGTATTTCACTTTGGGATTTATTTAAATTTCCTTAGTTACTAACCTTGTTTTGCCCAGTTATTACTATAGCTTTGTTTTCATAACTACTGCACATAGAACACATTGTCACAATCCATTCAATGTGTAGTGAGATTAGAATGGCCTACTCCTATTGGCGAGGTCTTGAGTACTCTGGTACTTGAAAGAAAGGGCCTCGCGATGTCAAATACGGTTGTGGTATACGGATGGCATAGTATGCTGCTTCCCGTTCAGAAAGCCTAACTGCCCTAAGGACTGTCTATGTCAGAGTTCATCACTCTGCGCAGGAGCTTTTAGGGTTGTATTTTGAACATATGTTTCTGTTTGGGAGGGAAAAATATCAACATCGGTAGCTAAATTTTAAGACGTGTTACATTAGTAGACTTATATGAGTGGTGGGGTATTTGTACAATGTACAGAACACATTTTCGTATTTTGTAAAGATAGACTTAACAAAAAGAAAAAAGAAAGAAATGTCAAAACCAAAAGCAAACAAAAAATGATTTAGACTTGGACTGGTTGCACAGATGAAACCCGAGTACTCTTTGCAATTTGCTTCAACAGATAGGATTTATTGCCCATGAAAATAATTTCCAGATGTGGGTGATTCCTCCATAGTTAAATGCTCAATAAATCATCAGAGCTCTCACTATCTAGATTTATCTTTCTTATGTTTTTCATGGATTTCTATAAAGGCTATTCAGTAATCTTCTTTTAAAAAAATCTTTTGCTAGTACATATTTGCCATACCTAATGATCAAAATCGTCATGGGGAATTTTTGCCTGTATAGACTATATCTGAATTCCTGGATTTTTTCCCTATCATCCTCCCCTCCCTTCAGCTCTTTTCCCCTCCCCACTTACAGGAGCTTTGTTTTCTTTTTTCCCTTCTATTCTTTTTCATTTTCATCCTTCCTCTCCCTTCTCTTATTTCCTTTCCCATTTGAACAAGTTCTTCCTACTTCCCAATATCCATCCTTCATTTGGGCCTTTCTGTACCCTTTAGCTTTCTTGCACAGGACGTATACAAGAAGTCAACAGCTGGGTTTATGTCAAATTAAAAAAAAATTCGGGCCAGGGATACAGCTCAGTAGAATAAGCACTGGCTTGGCAAGTGCAGAGTCTTTAGTTCAATCCCTGGTACCACCANAAAAAAAAAAAAAAATCCACAGCAAAAGAAACTACCAAGAGTAAATACACAACACATACAATGTAAAAAAAAAAAAAATTACCAGCTACTCCTCAAGCAAAGGATTACTATCTAGGATGTGTAAAGAACTCGAAAAGATCAGCCATCTCACATTTAAATACCTAGTCCTTAGGGCCAGGGAGATGGCTCAGAATAAGCGCTTGCCTGGCAAGCACAAGGGTCTGGGTTCAATCCCTGATTCCGTCAAAAATAAATCAATAAATAAATACCCATTCCAAAAAATGGGAAATTAAAAGGAATAGATACTTATCACATGAGTAAGTAAACAAAGTAAACTTTTATTTTACCTTAGCTAGAAGCATATCATGCAATGAACAGAATGGCCAAAAACTTTTTTTTTTTTTCACGGAACCAGGGATTGAACTCAGGCCCTTGCATTTGCCAGAGAAGCGCTTATTCCACTGAGCCATCTTCCCAGGCCCTCAAAAACTTTTTAAAAGTGAATATATTTTCACTGTTACTCCAAAAACAAAAAAGCCAACACAAATTTGTTCACTATGAAAAAGGAGGATACAATATTATTTAGAAAACTGAGAGCATTTGCTGTATTTCTCAACAAGAATTCCTTCTCTGTGGACGTTAGGTTGACGCTGTGAAAACATCAGTTTTGGGCAGCAGCTTCCCTCTGCGTGATACCACGTGGTACAAGACAGAGCACCGCCCTTCTTCACAGAGCATTGTTCTGAAGGAAGGGGAACAGACTGTTCTGTAGCCATGCAAATTCAAGCAGTGGCACGGCTGGACAGAGCGTACAGGCAGCAAGTGTAGTACTCAGAAGAATGTTCCAGAGTAAAACCATGTGCATTGAGAAGTCCTAGTGTGGAAAAGGAGGTAAAACAGAGATACTTAGAGAAGAGCGGTGAGCAATAATGGAACCCTTTACCCAGTATTGTTATTTCTGGAAAATGTTGAGACACTTTTATTTCCATTCTTTTCTTTCTTTCTTTCATCCTTTTCTTAGAACTTCAAATATACTTTGCATAATCATGCCACAAGTTTTTGTGTATTCTCTGCAGGATTTTTAATTATTTTAATATTTTTGCCTTTGGTTTACACTTTTTAGTTTTTCATTCTTGGCTTATCCTTATCAGTCTCCTTTTCCTTCTCTGTCTTCCTTCACCAATGTCAGTCTTGTTCTCGCAGTTCTGACAGTTGGATGCTGAAGATCAAGGAGCTGGCAGGTTTGGGTGCCTTTGAACCCTCCGTCCTGCAGGTACAGATGGTTGTCTTCTTTCTGTTCCTCAAGGCTGTCCTTCAGCACACACACACACACACACACACACACACTCACAGAGGTCTGGCGCTTCTGCCTCTTCTTAGGACATTACTCATAGTACATTATGGTCTCCCTCCTAACAACCTTATTTTAAATAAATAACACTTTCTACGCCATCATTTCCAAATATGTTTGTACAGTATTCCCAGGTCTAAAGATTGGAACTTCAACTTTTGAATTTAGAAAGACCCACAATTCTACCCATCATGATGTATGCAACGCCTAGTGTCTGGTAGCCTTTGTAGTCAGATCTTATGTCTGTTCACATTCTCAACAGAGCAAATTGGGTTCCTGCACTAATTCCACCTCAAACAAAAGAGAATAAGAGACCTTCTTTCAAAACACTGAGTGTTGTCCTTAGATGCCCTTAGAGGGTAAGAAAGCAGTAGTAGCTACACAGGGAACCACAGGGCTGTGAAAAGTGCAGCCCTCCAAGGCACAAGTTAATGAAGTTCAGTTTGTGACAGATGAGACAGGATACATGGAGAGGAAGAACTTTGCTTGTGTTTTGAAAAATACTAGAGCGTCTATCAAAAGCTCAGCGTGCTTCTTGGAGCTGATAGGTAGAAGACGCCTGGTTGGAGTGAAGCTAAAATGCCTCATCTGTAACCTGCCTGAGCTGGTGGGCCCAACTCACTCAAAAAATAATGATTAATATCTCAGTCTTTGTGTCATCATATCATGAGAGTTGACACCATCCAGCGGTCTTGTGCTCTGTGTCTAGGAGTTTTAGAAGTTTCTATTTCATAACCTCAAGAATAAATACCCTCCTCAGTAGTGTCTCATGTACCATGGAATCTATCAAAGGAATTCATTTCGATTACTGCTTTTTAAACTTATATTATTCTTCTTTAACTCTTTATGATAATGACTACCTCTTTGCTTAAATCATATTTGCTTTTTGGTCTATTTAAGATTTTTTTTCATTAGGTCTCGTAACTTATTAATCATAGCCGTTCAAAATTCTCAGTTTAATTGTTGCAATATCTCTTATTCCATTCTGGTGCTTATTCTATCTCTTCCAACAATGTCTTGATCATTTATTATGCCCTGTAATTTTTTGCTGAAGGCTGTTCCACTTGTACTGGGTAAAAAAGAACTTTGAAAAGTGAGCTTTTGAGGATGCAGTGTGAGGGTATTCAGGTAGACCGTGTTCTACAGCTCTGAGATTAAGGCCAGCACTCCAGCAAGCCCATAACCCTGGGCTGTCACATTTACAAGAACTTCTGGGCCAGGAAGGAAGATGGCTCAGCAGTCTAAGTACCTGCCTGGCAAGCGCAAGGGCCAGGGTTTGATCCCTTCTACCGCATGCCTCTGAGAAGGCTGCTGAAATCGGATGTGGTGGCACACACGCAATCCCAGTGCTGGGGAGGCTGAGACAGGAGCATCACTATGAATCTGAACTGTGTAGCAAGACCCTGTACCAAATAAATAAATAAAAGAAGGTTAAAACAATTTTTAAAAAAGACCTTCCACTACCTGCCCAAACCCCATAATCCAAAATTTAGGGAGAACAAGATGGTAGACGAGAAAGAAATTAAGTATTTTTCTTCTTATACAACAAGTCAGACATAGATGGAGGCAAGTATTTCCCTTTTACAGAGTCCTCGGTGTTTCAATAAAACTTCAGTAGGTTAGGATCTGGTAAAATAGTGTCTCTTGCCAAGAAGCCTGGATTAAAATAGATGTTCTTGTCATATTTCAAAGAGGCTTTGAAATGTGAAGGAACTTGCCTCTGAGCCTACCGTGAGACCCTGGTAGGGATTCTCTTGGTGAAGTAAAACAGCGCCCTACTTCCCATATGTGGACCGCCGAGAGTTTAATCTTGGATTTCACCACACTGAGCCTCCAGCAATTTGTACGCTGCTACAGGTTAGCTGTTCTTATCCGAGGACTAGATTCAACGGGGGTGTCACTCATGAAGTTAGAATTCTCTGGATCCCTCTGTGTACCGAAGCGGCCATTTTCCCTATTAACTCTATTTTTTGAAAGGTGTATTAGAAGTTGTAGATTTTTAGTCATTAAGCTTTTTATTTTTGTTAAGAGTGAATGACAATTTTTAAGGTTTTGTTTGTTTGTTTGTTTTTACTTTCTGGGCTGCAAGTTGGTAGTATATATTTTCTAAATAAATGTCTAAAATATGAATATATTTCTTGGATAAATTAATGATGCAGTCATTGAAAATATGTTTATATATTTATACTATAAGTAATTTGAGAAAGCATAAAGAATAAAACTTTTCAGGAAAAATGTGTAAAAAGGACACACTTTTAAAATAGTAAGCAACAGCTTTCAGATTTACCATCTATGAGCGACGATAAGAAATAGGTTTAAAATGTGATTCTTTTTATTTTGTTTGTTTGTTTTTTGGGGGGTTGTATTTTAGGGAAGGGTCTACAGGGTGTTCAGGGTCTCACTACTAGATCAGACTTGTAGTGATCCTCCTGCTTACAGCCTCCCAAGAGCTGGGATTACAGGCACATGCCACCACGCCCAGTCTCAATTGCTGCCTCAGTGTGCCCGGGGTTGGGACCAGCACAGCAGGCTCGGGGATCAAACCCCAGCCCCTGCACCTACTGGCAGGGGCTTTGATCCACTGAGCTATTTGGCCGGCCCTAAAATGTGATTCTTGAGATTTTAATACAGTAACTTGATCAAAATTTTACTTTAAAATTTTTGTATACTTAACTTTGGCACATTGTAAATTCCATTTAGGAGATACATGAACTTAAATGTTATCCCACATACAGACATCCAACTCAAGAATTTGATATAGTTTGTAGTTTCAAAGCTGGATAGTTTTGGAAATAACTTGATATTAGTTTAACAATATTAAATTCTAAGATTACAAAGTAAAGTAATCAATATGCACATCTTATCTTTCAATGCAGCAATATAATTATATACTAGTAACTTGAAATATCCACCAAATTAATGCTACATTTAATGTCCTTAATTAAATAATTAGGCAATAGCACATTCTAAGTGCAGATGTGCAAAGCACATAACAAGTTGAGTTAGCACCTGGGGAGAGACACTCATCCATCAGCCGTCTACTTGAGCACCATAACAGTGACTCCTTGAAGAACACAAATATGGTAATAATTATTTCAGTGTGCCTGAAAGCGAAATCCTGATCACTGTTTTTTTGCTTCTCTAATCAGATTTCTTTTTTTACATTAAGTTTATTTTTTTATATTTTTATTAATTTTATTGGCAAATGAATAGCAATGAGACAGTTTCAAAACTAATTAGTAGGACAGTTTCAGTAATTAATTCATTGTATACTGTTGTCTTTCATAGTACAAGATGTAAATATGATCTCCTGTCCAAACACTATTGGTACAGTAAATCTTTCTTCTCATTGAACTAAGAGAAAGTAGCTGTATATCTATCCTAACTATTTTGTAT
>NDGN011548103.1:0-26556 GCA_002564285.1 Tympanoctomys barrerae | reverse complement strand
CACACACACACACACACACACAGTCAAAATCATTGTATTCTACTCACATAAACACCTGTGCATAATACCATGAACTTCTTTATTTATTTTTAATTCAATCCAAATTTTTTAAAAATTGTAATCTCAAGGAATTATATAGGCTAACATACTGATTTTTTTTCTTCACTAAAATGGTAACGCATTAGATTTATGTAATGTGTTCTCTTTGAGAATTCATTAGCAAATCCAGTTTGACATGGTCCTTTTCTGTGGCATATGTTTAAATACTGCACTTTTGCTTTGACATTTACATTTGCTCTCATGCCTAAAGCATAATGATTTGTCCTTGCATTCTACCTCCAGTCAGAAGCCAATCAATACCAGTAGGAAACAAGAAAAATAATGTGTGTAATAGGAGGCTTTTCACGTGTATATTTTTACCTCTATGTCCATGCGATGTCTATATTCACATATGCACATAACTTATATGGCTGCTCTCTGCATACAGGCTTTAGGGGATTTAGGAGTTATATACAAAATGAATTTTCATCTCTCCCTTGGCAAAGCTGCACCTTTGACAGACTTAGCTGTGCGCTGTCACAGCTTGCTTGTTTCTGTCCAGAATAAACCACCTTGGCAACCTCTAACACCCTACTTTCCTGCCCTTGACACTGGGATCCCAACCAGGACTAGGTTCCTAAAGCAAGGCCAAGTATCAGGAAATGACACATCTCTAAATGAGGTCTCCCACCCTGTTCCCAAGTCATGAATTGTGGAAGCTTTCAATTGGACCATCCAAAATGTCATTTCTCAAAGGGCTCACCAGACACAGCTCCATGTGTGCCTGATATCATGTGAGTTCAGTCACATGTTTTGCACAGGGAAAAAACCTTGAAGAAACCGAATTAAGCTGGAAAAAGGAGAACTGTTAGTTTGCAGTAAACAAAAGAAAAGGGCTCCAGGCAATGAGACATGGATATGATGTAGAACTCTCTCCTTCTCCTTCTTCTTTCTTCTTTTCTTCCTCTTCCCTTTGTCATAGCTCCAAGTTCTGTCAATTTTTTATGTTAATTTACTCACACCTCTATGCTTTTCTCCTCTCACTCTCACTCACTTTTTCTCTCTAACCCAAACCACTCCAAGGAGAGGGGTAGTGGTCAGATCAGAGATCCCAGAATCCCTAGGTAGCCAGAAGCAAGCAGCAACCTGGAAGAGGAAGGCAGCTACAATGCCCCAGGATAGAACTCAGTCTCTCACCTCAGGACCACAGGGAGATGAAGACAGCTGTGAAGATGGCACACATTTCCTAGGTGGGATTGATGGGGTTGCTAGGTCTCACCCACTGCGTAGTTATGAATGAATTGAAGGTCAAACTCTAGGACAAAATAAAGGGTTCACAGGACAACGCAGTAAAAACACAGTAAAGGAGTAGTCTGGGTTTTCATTTATACTAAAGCTGCTTTATCTAAGGCAGAAAATACTTGTGACATAGTCAGACAATAAAAATCCTCAAGAAGATTTTATAATTATCTAAAGCAGTCCTTGAATTTTGTTTGTTTAACTTGAATAGTAATATTTCTTTAAAATTTTTTTTTTTCCTGTGAAACTTAAGCTCTAAGCATTAGCAGATTGAAAAAAAAATAGAGCATCCTGGTAACTTTTGCCTGGTCTCAGTGAATTCTGGCTATGTTATCCCTTTGGCAAATGTCATTGCCTTCATGATTATTCCTAAAGGTTGCCAACTTTGCTATGGTAGGGGAGTATCGTCTCTGTTTGCCACAACATCCCCACGGCCTCTAGAATGACATGCATCTACTTTGCGGCTGCCTTGGAAATATGGTTGAATGTATGAAGGCTTGAAATAGTTTTTCATGTTGCCATTCATTATTATTCTGTGAAAAAGAATATTGAAATGAAATTATCAAGGCACTTGCATTTGTAATGAGAAGTTCAGATCCATAAACTCAAGGCAATGACGAGAAACATTAAGTATCACTGAAAGCAGTACATTTTTAGCCTCAATTGGCTGCTCATCGAACATAAGCTCATCAAATTTGTGCTCAATTGTCAACGAAAACAATAGAATTAAAACCATATTGAATGCTGGAAACAGACTTTGGAAGATTTTATGCAGAAAGATAGGGCCAGTTGGGGGTGGTTGTTGCTCTCTTGAGATTGGCTTTTGCAATCCTTTCCAAAACAAATTAAAAAATCCAAAGATAATATTCTAACATTGGGCATCTGACTTCTATGTGTGTTCTCAGAAAGCATTATGCTCTAGCTAACCCTAACTTTGTACCTACATGATGACTTCTTGTCAGCAAGCCAGACTGTGGAAGCTGACTGACAGATAAGTTCTCCAGTGGGGGCCTTGGAATGGTTTAGGTGATTCCTGCCACAGCACCTTAAAAGATAGAAGCTAAGGCTCTGGATTCAGAATGCTCTGGCCTGGAAGGAAGGACTGAATGTTCAGAGAGGTACCTCGTACTCCATCCATTGTTACTTTCATGGAATAGACTGGTTAACCCACTCATTCAAAGCACTGACTCTGTACTAAATACATGATATTAAAATAGCATTTATATGACTGTCCAAGGCTCTAAGGATACCTTTATGCAAATGCAAAATAGAAATCCATGCCCTCCAAGAGTTGAAATTCTATGGTGGTCAGGTGCAGGCAAATAAACAATTTAAAAACTAAGTAAGCAAATTAAATAGAATGATATTATGGCACGAGGAATACAACAGAGAAACATTAGAGACCCAGTTGGGCAGTGCTCGTGTTGCAGGCCAACTGTAACTTTGAATAGCATAGTTAAAGAAGCTGTAAAAGGCTTTGTTGCTGCTCCACATCTTTCACATCTGCTGTCCCAAGATGGTTATGCATCCCCACCACTGTCCTGTGACTCCTCTGCTGGCCAAGCAAACCTCTGTGCCTGTGATGCACAAGGTTTTCCAGGTGACCTGGATTGGTCAATAGAATGTAAACAGGTGTGACATATGCTATATCCACAGGAATATACCTTGTATTTAACCCAATCCCTTATTTCTATCTTCTACCTCGAAAATGGAACATCCCAACCAACAGCTATTCCTCTCTCTCGTACTCTGGAATAAGAAAGTACCTAAAGCAAAGGCACAGACTCCAGAAATCCCATGAATGTTTGTTGTATAAACCAAGATACTGATTTCTGTTACAACACTAAAGCTGATCAATGGGAAAATACTTCCTAAGAAGGCAAAGACCAGAAGGAAGGAAATACAGTGACAAAATTGGGGCCCTAAGAAACGAAGTAACATTCTTCAAGTTATATATATGCTAAATAGCGAAGTTTATATTTGAAAATTTTCTTTGGGTTTGTTCACATGATCCCTCTAGGCAGGGACCTTTCCAAGTCAGATCGCAAAATAAACACTGTCATCACCATTTCTCAATTCTAGCCAATGATATCTGTAGGCTCTTGCCTGCTCTCTAAATAGGACCCAACAATCAAAGCAAATTACTTGGAGCACAATCTCTGCAACTCACAACCAAAGCCAGGTACATCTGCATCTACAGTAGAACTCTTTCATCTACTCCTTATTGTTTACATCTCACACACATGTTACAATCAGACTGTGGGACAAAGAATAGTCATTACAGTCACCGATCAACAAGTAAGAAAGTGCAGGCTATGAGCTAAGCAGCTTCCTCAAACTTGGTTCAGTAAGTGGATCTATCTTAGTGATTCAGTATCTGTCCTTCTAAGAATCTTCATTATATCACTAGACTTTAAAAATGTTTGATTAGTCAAGCCTCATTATAGAGTCTAAACAGAGTAGCTGTTGGTCCTCATAGACTCTATAACGGGTAGTAGTTGCTTGTTATCTAAACCTTATACACGAGAAAATCAAAGCTCAGAGACATGAAATAGTTCCCAAAAGCTTTCACATCTCAGAAGAGCAAGCTTAGAATCAAAGTTCTTTCCCCCTCAGAACCCATGTACTGCATGGTTTGGGGGCTGTATGGTGGTACCTGTGGAGAAGAAATATGCCCCAATACATATCAGACTGCAGTTAAGTTTACAGAAATTCAATAGACTAATGTCTATTGCTTCATCAATTCATCCTTAACTTGGTGACAGGAAACCCAGGGCTGACACCCAGGGAGACGAACCACACACAGTGCATTTTCATTCAAAAAGAGTCATTCCCGTCAGAATCTGAGACTATCAGCAGACACAAATCGAGGGCTGCCACAATGAGAAGGATGTGTGTCTCTCTCTCCCCTGTACTTCTGTTCTGCCAGACACTTTTCCCAAGTGTGAGAGATTACTCTTCTATAAATCCAGGAGGCAACACCACGTGGCAAAGGCAGAGAAGTCAAGGTTGGAAGCTCAGACCCTTCAGAGAGCCCAGTGGCTTTAAAGCCTTTTTGTGTGTGTTCACCCAAGAATACATTTACCTGCCCACTCATCCACATGTTCAAATGCATACCCACTATCCACTACACACCAATCCTGTGCATGCTCGGAGTACAACAGCCACAAGTAGAAAGTCTCTCCTCTCCAAATGCTCACAGATATTCTGTGTAACTTTATTTTAAGTGATAAGAGCTACTCTGTTAAGACTCTTTGCTCCGCAAAGGGGAAGGGGGTTCTAAAATTAACAAGACAGCCCATTACACATAAGGAGGTCTTACAACCAAGGCAGGTTGCATTCCCTGTGCATCCCTAACCTTCTGCTTTGATGAATAATACTCATTCGCTTCTCAAGAAACCCTGAATGCATCTATATAATTAGTGACCCTTGAAGGAAGGACCATTTTGTGTAACAACTTTGTGCTCCATAAAACTGCAAAAAACAAAAGCAGCCATATGAAGAAAATGAGTTGAAAGAGTGAAGAAATAGACTGCTTCACCTTTGTTTCCTCTGTCTGCATCAGTCCCCGACATCAGGTTCCATCCTGAAATGCCTAGGACAAAGGGCTCACGGTGACTGAAACAGTCGGCTCAACTTTCCCCCACCCCATAAGACCTTGCCATAGCCAACATGTTTAGTCATTGCAGACATACATGTTTCTTCTGTTCAATGAATCATGTGTTTAACTGAAAGGAGTTAATATTGTTCCTGACAAATCTAGAAAGAGGAAAATGAATTCACATGGCTTAGAGGAGAAAACTGGGGTCTCTTTTGCACCTTGGAGAAGCAAGTCAGGTAAGACAGTCCACTCTAGGTAATAAATCACCCAACAAATTTTCAAGTGGACCCAGATGTGGCAACGATTCCTCAACTCAACTCACTTTTATAGATTTACTGATTCTTATGACAAACTGATAGTAATTGTTTATAAAATTTCCTCAATGCAATCACCTATAATATAGCCATAAGTATTACTATAACATGTTGCTTAATGCCTTCTTGAGTCTGATACAAAGCCAGCTTACTAGATATCAGTAGGAGGCTTGGGTTCATGTCAGCTTGGAGTTTAGTGTTCCTGAGCCTCTGAATTGCATCCTCTGAGTGAAGGAATTGGGAGCACTATGACCAAGAAGATGGCTTCCAAGCACCAACTGTATGGTCCACAGCAAGGCTGAATGAGTTTGTGGGGAAAACTCTATGAAGACCAAGGTCAAGTGAACCTGTGCAGTCCATTCAATCCTAATAATACCCCCTACTAATTTATTATGAGTGTTGAGGTATTATGCTGATTTGATGGAAAGTCTGAAGGATTGAGACAATTGTTGTGCAGAAAAGGACTTCATTTACAATAACATGCAGCTATTATTAAAGACAGACAGTATATAACCAGAGAAAAATGTAATAATATCTAGGGACCTGAGGATATGGCCTGACTTTGCAGTCCCTCCACTGATGCTCTTTGACCCCTAACTTGAAAAACATGGGCTGCACGGGAGAACAACTTAGTCTCCAAACATCAGTGCTGACACTATTCTGAACACAAAGAAATGTCAAAGCTGAAATAACCATAATGCAATTGTACTTAGTCTATTTACCGAAATATCAGTCATTGCTTTGCACAGCAATTCCATTTTTAAAGTTCATTGTGCTAGAAAAAATGTTGTAGCTCCTTAATTCTTACTTTCTCACCCAAGCTGGGTGGGAGGAGAGAATTCTTTGAACTGTATGAAAATCCACATTTCACTAGCATTGCAGAGTTCTCTTCTAGCATTCTGCATACTTCCTCTTTCTGGAGCCCAGAGAAAGCTCCCACCCCCGTGGCCTGCCCTCATTCTGACAGCAAACATTAAAAGAGCAGCAGCAAAAAAAGACAAAGAGAGCAGCCCAGGGCCACTGAGCACCTGCCTCGCTGTCTGAGGAGGGCAGGGCTCACCTGGAGGTCTGGGCTGGGTCTGGTCCCCTCATCACATAAGGGCAGCATGGGCCGCATTCAGGAAGCTGATTTTTGCAGGCTGTCTCACTAGCTTCCTATCACTGGCTTCTGGTTGGATGCAGTCAGCAAGAGGTACAGGCAAGAAAATCAGTGGACAAGAAGATCAAGAGTTGGGGAGTTATGCTCTCCCTACTTCTTAATCGTTCTGACAGTAGTTAGGTTACATCTTCCTACAGCAGGGCTTCTTAGCTTCAGTTCTGGGGCATCTTGGACTAAAACATTCATTGGTGTGAGCTGTTGTTTTGTGCACTTTTTGTTGTTCTAAAGCATCCATGGGCTGTCTTTGCTGTATGCCAGTAACAGCCTCTCCAAATTGTGAACAACAGGTGGCCAACTGATCCTTACACAATGAGCATGACACCTGTAGGTGGCTGGGAATGAGACAGGCACGTTTCAGCCTATGTGCTCTCCAAGGTGGATTATCCTGTGAGTAACTAAGGATGTGATGTAGCCCTCAGTAATTCCAGAGACCAACAACCAGAGCTTCGCCCACTTCATCCAGAAAGCTTCTAGGTGGAAGTTCTTCTAGGTATCTAACTGGAATTCCAGTGGCTTTAGTGAAGTCCTCTTTCCTGGCTTCTGTGGCAGAGGCAGAAGAGAGGTACACTACCCTGCACCCCCAGCCTCTTTTTCTAATGACTCTTCACTTTGGTGGGCAAATTGCTTCCAGGAAACACAAAGGTCTGGGAGGCTTCTGAATTGGCACCAGCACCCTGTGGTTAACCTGTAGCTGACAAAAAACACTGCCCGTCCCCAGCATGCAGCAATCACCTCTAAATAAGGTCTGCCTTTGCCTTCAGTTAAGGACTGCAACAATTGCTTTTTCTCCCTCAGAAATATAACCTTAGAGATGAACTGCTTTTAAGTGGGCAAATGTGCATGCCAGTTTCCTGAGAGAGTTCCACAAGGAGGTACTAGCCCTGCCTGTAAACCCAAGAAGGAGGCATTGGCCAGCCACCTCTGCCTATTCTCTTGTTCCCTGCAAAGGCCAGAGGGTGGGCTAGGATTGCACAAGTTAGCAGGGAGGTGCACTTGGGCTATCTTGCTTGTGATATCTAATATCAATAATGCTGTCTCGCTGTCCCTGGCAGAATCCCATGCAAGCTGTGTGCACATCTTACGAAAAATAATGGCAAGAATGATTCCTCAGGCATGGTGAGCCAGGTGTAAGTTCTCCTAGAATCTAAATGAGATCTTGACACTGCACCTCCAGTCCTGAGACTGTACTTACTACTGCCTATGTTCAGCATGTCCTATTACTCATGGATACTGGTGCGGGCTTATAATTCTTGTTACCACATTTCATCAAGCTGCTAGTCTTTGCCAATCCAGATAGCATGGGCTACCAGCTCAGGTAGAAATACCTCCAACGAGCAGAAAAGTGTTGGGTGCCATTTCAGCTGCTGTTTGAATGCTTAGCACGGCAGATTTCTGTTAGAACTGCACCCTCGTTGACTGTGACCCTGACACTGGTGATGGCTCCCCTCAAGCTTTCTTGGGGATGGTGCCAAAGCCTGCACTTCCACCCCCCACCCCCCCATCCCCGCTGACGGGGCAGTCACAATTCTGTCATCATGTGGCTCCTGCCCTGAAGTCAGGCAGCTTAGGTCTGAAATGTCAACTCACAGCAAAACACAACACATCTCTTGGCTTCAGTTGCTTTATCTGTAAAAGTTAGATAAGCACTTACTCTATTTCTAGGATTTTTAAAAATAGTGTTTGAACTTAATTTTCATCCAGTAATATATACAAATCTTAGATGTACAGCTTGATAAATTTCCATATATGTAGACCTTCCTATATCTGCCTCCCATACTGATCCAGAGACCATTTACCTTCATCCCTCCAGAATTATTTGATCTTCCAGCCCAAGCAATGCTGCTTCCCCAAAGCTAACCATTATTGTGACTTTTGTCAACATTAGAGCAGTCCTGCCTATTACAGAATGCTATATAAATGGAATTTTATATACTACATATGCTTCTATCTACTTTTGTTCAACATAAATATTTTGAGATGAACAGACATTATTGTGTATACCAATCTTGGGTTATTTTCCGGTGCTAGCAGGATCCCATTGTGTGATTACAATATCAGAGTTTGCTTATTCATTCCCCTGCAGGTGGCCATTGGGTTGGTCCCAGTTGGGAGCTATTGTGAATGAATAAACCTATTACGAGATTTCTAATGTAGGAATGTTTATGCATCTAAGTTCTCATTTCTCCGGAGTCTATGCCAAATGCCAGGCATGGGTTCAAGGCCCATAATCCACACATCCCTGAGTTTTCCACCACTTTTGATGTGCTGTGGGCCCCTGAGACTCTGTGGTCTGTGCTTTGTCTGTTATTGTCATCTCTTGGCTCTGGTGGGCCCTTCTGTGAGAAAGTCCTCCCTAAGGCTCCGAGCCGACTATCCTGACCTTCTTCCACTGTTTTGAATATACTTTGCTTCTTCTCCTTTCTTATTTTGTAGAGTAAATTAAGGCCAGATAACTGCAGTGTCTTTAAATGGAAATCTATAATGATTGAAGACTTGAGGCAAATAAAACAAAACAATAAAAGTGCTAGGAAAAAAATCCAGACATGTTCATATTCTGGTCTTGGTTCTCTAAAAGGACAATAGTGCTAACAGCAGGGGGGAAAGACTAAAGAGATTATATGGCAAACTTCACTGTAGAATAAGTATGAAGAACATTAATAAGTTAAAAGCTAAACTTTTAAAACACTGTTACAAATATTATCCTTAATATGCAAAAGATTCTTACAGAATAATAAGAAATATGTAAAGCATCCAGTAAAAGAATATATATAAGGAACAGGGAACTAGTAATATAATAAAGGTCCAATAAGCATAAAGATATTATTCAACATCATCAAACAACAGAGTAATATATCGAAATAAGCTATTATTTTCCATTTATCAGATTAGTATTCAGTCAGTTGATGCTTTTGGAAAATTCGACCTTTCACGTGCTTTTAAAGGAATTATAAAGGAATATAATGAATTTTACTCTTGGAGAAATTACCCATTTCTCCAAGAATATCTTCTTATGATAAGCAAAGACCATACAAATGTATTCAAGGAATTAAGTTTCTAAGAAGAATTCCTAAAGACATGGCTAGATACATACACAAGGGTTTGTGTAAGTCTGTTCATAAGTGAAACACATGTAAAATTCTAAGATTAGAAGCAACCCAAGAGTCCATAAATAGTGAGTTCTTAATGAATAATAGAATATACATAAATGAATTATATGCAGACACTGAATTGTTTGTGTAAAAATATCTTTATCGGAAAGAGGCATTCATACCATTTCTCAAAGCAAAGAAAGCCCTGGAGTACATGTCGTTGCCCCTATCCTCAGGCATGTCCCTCATATCTCAGAAGACACAATGCCAGCTCCTGAAGCAGCGCAGAGCCCACAGCCTGGGGGCCTCAAGCTGAGAAGCAAACCCCTTGTTGCTCTCTGACAGGGTCTGTTTCTGTCTGCTGAGACGCACAAGCCCATCCCATTGCTCAGAGGAATACACTCTCCACACCACCATTTGTCACTGTCAGCCTGGGGAGCAATTATATTCCATCCAACCAGAAATAAATAGACACCATCCTTCCATAGGCGATGACAGCAGACATTCTGTCTCTAACACACACTGTCCTCACCGTGCCCAGCTGTGATGAGGCCTCTGGGTATGGTGCAGTCCAGAGCCTGGCGAGAAAAATGAATCAATTGGAGACACTGGAATCTCTCTCTTATCCTCTCATCACTTGCTCTTTTCAGGTAGAATGAAGGAATGTGGAGGAAAGATGCCTCCTAAAATGAACAGTTGTAAAACATGAAATAAAAAAAAATACCCTGAAAGACATATATGAAATGGAAATGCACCTTAGTGATTCTGGCAAATCGTCTTGTTGTGCTGCAAGCTTCTGGGATCAGCAGAAAGAGTGCGGGTTAGTTTGGGGCCAGTGCAACTCTAATGCTGTGTTCTTGCAGCCCTGTCTGTGAGCTGTACCATCCCGAAGTGGACCCTCAGGCTTTCCAGCCTGTGACATGGCCGTATTAGCACTTGCCCTTCCTCTCTGCTCTTGGTAATGCAATGGCTACCACCTCCAATGCATTCCCACCTCCTTCTTGTGGCACTGACCACTCCGTCTCTGTCAAATTCCTTCTCCTCTCCCACTGTATACACATGCAGCTGGAAGCAGTTTCCCAGCTACAGAAAGGACTTTCCACCTTCAGTTTGGCTGCTTGTGGCTTTGAAGGCCAGGGTTTTTTTGACGTTGTTGTTGTTGTTGTTTTTATTTATTTATTTATTCATTTTTTATCAAACAGACTTAATCTTTTAAAGCAATTTTAAGTTTGTGGCAAAATTGAGTGGAAGGCACAGAACCTCCAGGTTAGTAGTTTTCACAAGTGAGATGGAGAGGTAAGGGCTGGGGTTAACATGACAAGGACACTGTGAAGCCACAGTGTCAGGACTTCTGTCTACTTAGGCACCCAAATGACCAAGTACAGAATCCCTCATCCTGTTTACATGTCCAGAGTGGGCAAAGAGCAAACTTGCACTACTGTCATATGGTATTTTAGATACAGCACTGGAAGGGAAAGTACATTTTTGTTAAAAATGGGTGGGGTCCAAACAAAATCAGGAGTTGTAGTATGGGAGCATAAAATGTTGGCATTGGCTGAAACTCAAGGGGGTCAATGAGGACTTTCTAATCCACCATTGCAACTTTCCCACTAAATCTAAAATTATTAAAATATTAAAAGTATATTCAAAATAAATGTCACCTGTATTGAACCAACATACGTTTGGGTCTATTTGCTGGTGCACCCCAACCTGCCCTGTTGAATGTGTTCCTCTTCAACTATAAAATGCCCAGTCACTGAGCTGGAGTATAACTTAGTGTCAGAGCACTTGCCTAACACATGGGAGGCTCTGCGCTTCATGCCAGCACCACAGACAAAATGAAACACAACCCTTAGAGTCGCATACCAGGATTCAGGACCAAAAACTGTCTCCACTAAGAAACTTTCTATGTTTTGTTTTTGAGGGGTAGGCCATGTACCCCTCTGTTGTGTATATCTTTCTTCCACCACACTCACAAGAAACAATAGTAGGGGCTGGGGAGATAGCTCGGCAGTCTAAGTTCCTGCTTGGCAAACACAAGGACCCGGATGTGATCCCCAGTACTGCCTGCTGTGCCAGCCACTGAAACCAGGTGTGGTATCTCGCGCCTATAATCCCAGTGCTGGGGAAGCTGAGACAGGAGGGTCATTATGAATGTAAGCTACGTAGTGAGACCCTGTATCAAATTAATTAATTAATTAACATCAAAAAGGAGAGAGAGAAGCAACAGTAGACCTCCCATTTCCTAAACCAGACCGATACCTTCCTTGAAGCAGAAGTCAAGTCTTCCCTATAATGTTTCTCCTGATGCTCAGAAATACTTATCCAATGAGTTAATGCCAACCTCATATACGTGTTGTGAACACGACACCAACAGGACTCACATTGCTCCCTTAACTCTGACAGACTACACATCTGCAAGGGATAAGTGCAAAGTATTGCACACCAAGCCTGCTTTATGATTGTGATATATTTTTTGGTGGTCTACAGTGTTAGCACTGATGCGTGGTGCTTGGGTCATGACTGCAATAGTGTTAATTAGTAATGATGCTGCAGAGTGACTTGAATAGTCAATTAGATGCCTTCCATAGGACACCCAAAATGTCAAAGGTGAGCGCTTCCACTTATTGAGTGCCTCCTGGGTGCTGTGCAAATACGTTCTGGGGCCTTTCACTCCTATTATTTAACCAAAATCCTCCAGAACCTTCTTAGGTTGGAATTATTATTCTCCACTTTACAGGTGAGAAAATTGAGGAGCAGGAAGAATAAGAGAAGTGTTTACCGCTGTTCACTGTGTAAGTGGAGCTAGGTCTCCAAAGTCCTGCTATAACCTGCTCCCTTTCAAAACAGCATCCTGACATATGATTGATTGCCAGGCTCCACTAAGAACTGTCATAAAAATAAATCCAATTTCTTCTATGCCCCTCTGGGTTGGCTCACAAATAAAAGCTGAATGCCAGAACTAAAAGAAATAATACCTGCCATAAACTGAAGTCCAGTTGTTGGAACCAGGGCTTGGGGTCAGGGGTGCTCATCCCTAGGTCGAGAGATGGCTGTCAGAGCTGCTAAACCCAGGCTTCTTCAAGAGTCATGGAATCCTCGGGAAGAAGTAACATTTTAGCTCTTACTACATGCAACACCGTGTTAAGCACTTTGCATAGTGTAGCTACTGACATTAACCATAGGAGGAAGCTTTACAATTGATTATTATTCTGACTTCAGAGAGGTTGAAACTGAGCCTAAGCCATGTTGGGCAAAAATGATTGTGACTATAAAATTCACCATGAAATGAGATGCTCAATCGTTCCTTTCCTAACAGACTGCAAGCTGTCCTACAGCAGGAAGAGCCGGCTTTCTTTTTGTATCTCAGGTACACATCACAAAATCCTACATACAACATGATCTCAACACATAGTTCCTGGATAAAGGTTAAAAGTTATTTAAAAAGTCACAGGAAGTCTGAGAGGCACTAGCCTCTCTAGAAAGCCCCCGAGTGATTCAGCATGTATCAACCACACTCCCAATCCTGCACTCTGTCCACCAAACCACTTTTGCCTATTCCTCTCCTCCTGCCTCATGTTCTACTGTCATCAAGCAGGGCATCCCAGGAGGCAGGACTCATTGGTGCAAAATACTGGTCGATTCCCTTCAGAGTTCTTTAGGGCAGATCCCTGCTATTCTTGAGGCACAAATAAGCAGATGGCTCTTTTGCTCAGTGGTCTATCACATACCTTGTCACCTGATTTATGCTCTAGGTCTCATAGAGTCACCCCATGGAGTCAGTTAACCATTAACTAGAAGCCATTATCCAAAACTTTCTCTCTTCCCTTGCCAAACTCTTTTCCCTGCAGCATATCAACTCATGCTATCCCATGACTGGAAAAAGTGGGGCATAAAATGGCCAGCATCGCAGACAGCATAGACTCAAATCCCTGGTAGGGCTCCTAGACTACACACAAATCTACCTCCTGTAAAAGTTCTACAACTGAAGCACCATGAACTTGGTGAGATAGGTGGGGCTGGAGAGAACAGAGCTGCCTTGACTGCAGGCTGGCTTCTTTCTACAGCTCTGTGCCAGAATGCCAGGCTGGGTGAGTGGAGCCCCCATCCAATCTTCACCTTAACTGTGGTCTATGCAGAATGTGCATACTCCCTGATGTCACAGGCAGTCTTGTCTTTGTGAAGGTCTACCATGTACCAGGTGCTCTGCTTAAGAATTTGTTAGAGCATATTTGGAATAAGTCCCCATCAGTATCCCTTACTTTTCCTTTGTGATAGTTAAGACAACTATAATTTTGTACATGTACATGATTATCTGCTTAATGTCTGACATGCTTACTAGGTTCTATATGACATAAAGACCTTTTGTTCAGGACTCTGTGTCCAGCAATGAGCATAGTGCATGCCCTCCTTTCTAAAACATATAAGTTGCATAAAAGAATTATGGGGTAGACCAACATTATTGGCTCAAAATTTCACCCTTCTTTTATCAGGTCCCTCTACCACAGACTTCTCATGACTTTAGACTTGCCCATGTGATTAGTTCAGGCTAAAATAAGGATTCAGAGGGAGCAGGGTGTCAGTTTTGTGAGTGGTCCTCAGAGCACATCCATGTTTCTACTTTCACTCTGCTACCTTCTTAAGAGATCAAATCTTCAATGGTTCACTTACTAAAAAGAGACATGGGGACAGACGGAAAACTAGACAACATGAAGAATGAAGCCAGCCCAGGCATCTCAGCCTAGACCAGCTGACCCCTAATGAGCCTACACATGTACACATGATGTCAGCTGGGATGCTCCAACCTGCACACACATGAGCTAAATAAATCCTCATTGCTGAATGCCACTGATGTATTGTGCCTGATTTCTTGCCCAACAATAGCTGACTAATGCAAATTAATATGCCAAAGCTGCAGAAAAAGCTGAGGATCAGAAAGATTGACCTGTCCTACATTTGACAGCAAGAGATGAACCTACTATTTAAACTCAAACCAATCCTTTTCAAAAACCTATTAGCCTCTACCATCCCACATGGTGTCCCTCCCTCCTTTGGAAGGACATGCAGTCCTTCTACCTGGCAGGACATCCAGTGTGTGTCATCAGTGTCTGGGGCATCTCTCCCATCTGTCCCTTCTTGAAAGTGGCACAAATGTGACCCACAGGCAGAAACTGTGCTGAGCCAGAATCCTATACCTGGAAACCCTGCTTGTCCTTACTGAGTAACTACCCTTCATTCTAGAGCTCTCCTCAGCATGTACAGATATTCCTCACTTTAATGTATAAATGCCACTCTAAATAAGCAACCAAATCTACCAGGTAGGACAGCTCTAGGTAATTAATGCATCTCTCAGGTGGTGAGAACCACTTAATCTTCAGCTGCAAGTTTCTGATGCCACCAAACACAGCTCTAATCGCCCACAAATGCACTGCCTGATGGGCCTTTATTGCTTAATTACCAAGGTGAGAGGCTTGTAATTAATAAGCCATTTACTCCTACATTTAGATGTTTCCAGGAAATGTCATCAAAGATTTTCCAAGGAAATTCACATTATTTGTCATCTTACCCTCATTTGCTACTACCTGAATCCTTCTTCACCCCTCTCACTGGTTGCCAAACTTTTCTCCCTGCAGGTACCTTGGACAGGAAAGATGAAAGACCCTATGGTTTTCTTCCCTTGGCTCGCTTTCTAATTGAGAGTGAACTTGGTGATACATAAAAATTGGTTGTGGGTCTAACAATCAAAATTGCAACTGCAGCAATTACACAAGAACAAAAATAAATCCTGGGAGTAATTCTGCATAGGTAAACTAATACAAGAAAAAGAGTCAACAGAGATTACAACTAATCTTCTGGAGGGGCTATAGGGGATAAAGAATCCTCCTCCACAGTTAGTGGGAGTGTAAATTGAGGCAAGCACTGTGGAAATCAGTGTGGAGAATCTTTAAAACACTAGGAGTGGAGGTCCCATTTGACCCAGCTATTCACCTTCTAGGTATGTTCCCTGAAGAATTAAAAACATCATACCACAGCAATATACTTGCATTCATGTTTAGAGCAGCACAATTTGTGATAGCTACATCTTGGAAACAACCCAGGAATGATGCCTACATGCCAAAGAATGGATAAAAATGATGTGCTCTTTTTATACAGTGGAGTACTAGCCAACCATAAAGAAGGATAAACCTGAGACTTATAGATGAAGGGATGCAATTTGAGACCATGCACATGAGTGAAATAAGTCAGACTCAGATGTGTAACATCGAATTCTCTCCCTAGTGTGAGAAGATGAAAACAGTAAATAAGATCCAAAGTGTACAATAGATATTGTAAAATGGAAAGAAACTGTTCATAAAGCAAGAGAGAGCCTGAGCATGGTGGTGCAGGCCTGTAATCCCAGCACTTGGAAGGCTGAAAACAGGAAGATCACTATGAGTTGGTTCTATGTAATGAGCCCCGGTAGATCCTGTATTAAATACATAAAAAAAAAAAAAGAAAGAAAGAGAAACTAGGATTAGGGAAGGAGAGAAAAAAAGGAAAGGAAAACCAAATATTTCCCTTAGTTCACTGCAAAGAAAGGTTTGTGCTAATATTGTTTGGACAATTAAATTCTTATATCTTGCAGTCTGAGTAACAAACTTAAAGATAACAATACACAATGTATTAACTATTGCTACTCTCCTATGATCTTGTTTTGTGATTTTGGGTAGTTTTCTTTCAAATAAAAATTTTAAAAAGAAAAAAAATCACAACTAATCAAGATGCATTTTTTGAACACTGTAGAGATTCAGTCATCCCTCACTATCTACTAATTCCTTATCCTTGAGTTCCACACTGGCAGATTCAACCAACCAGGGATCATGAACTCTAAGATTATCGTGTTAACTATGTGCTCTGAGTCCAGAGTCTTTAGGTCTTTAAGCCTTGTTTTATACAATCTGCGTTAACTATACTTCAGGATTTTGGGGGGCGGGGTATGGGATGTAGTAAGTTGCTTCTCTAAATGTACAAATGTTTTTCTTGTCCTTACTCTTGAACAAGATAATAAAACAACTAATGAAATAACATTTACTTTGTATTAGGTATTATGAGTAGTCCAGAAATAATGTAAAGTATATGGTAGGATGTGTATAGGTATCTCATTACTGTTATCTCATTGCTGAGACAAATACCCAACACTCAAATTGAAGGAAAGAAAGCTTTGTTTAGCTCACAGTTACTGGAGGTTTCATTCCATATTCAGCTGGATCCAAGGCAGAGCAGCACAGAGCAGAAAGCAACCTTTCATGGCAGCAGTGACGAGCAAGAGAGTAAGGAAGGGGTGGCAGCAGCTCAAGCTGCTGGCTTCTTTTCCCACCTTACATTATAATGCAAATTACCTGCCCCAGGGCAGGTGCAGCATCCACACCCAGAATAATCAATCACAAACTCCAGAAGGTACCTCATGACTGCATGAGGCTTTGGGGGGGACACCTATACACAAACCATAACAATAGGTTATATGCAAATACTACACAATTTTATAGAGGATTTAAGCATCAAGAATTTGATTATCTCATACATTGGTTCCTCTTCAGATTGCATAAATCTTTTGCCTTCTGCTAAAGAGAATTTGGTTACCTGAAAGAAGTCCTGGGGTTGATCTCCCATGGATACTGAAGGACAACTTTGTTTGCAAGTGTGGGGCCTTCACTGGTATCTCTTCAAGCTGCTTGAGTGTGGGCATGGGAGTCCAGACTTCAGCATAATATCCCTACTCGTGAACTGATTTTAGTTCAAACCAAAGATTATTCTTTCCCTTACAATCCAAATGACATTGTGGGTTACCAATAAGTAGTTTTTGCTGCATGTAAAAATAAGCATATATGTGGAACATGCATAATGTGTACTGACAATGCATAGCTGTACAGGTGGTCTTCTGTGCATGCTGCTCAACAGTCATCATGGAGAACCATCAGGTAAGGTCTTGCAAGTTGGGCCAGCACATAGCCTGCCAACCGAGAGCTACTGCTGCTGGCTCCAGACCACACCATGGGAAATGCCATAGTCTTGGGTAGCAATTGGATCCTCTCAGTGCAGGAATATCATTCTCTCTGGTAGGGAAAATAAAGCTGAATGATACCCTTGATCTATCATACTCATTCTCATACCCACCGGACTCAACTCCTTCTCAGAGTGAGAGAAAGCCTAACTCAGTGACCACCAACGAACAAAGGCTTCCACCCATTATCATCAGGTCAACTGGCCATTTTGGCCTAAGAGAGTCTTTAAAATCTTTTCAGTCTCTGCCCACTCTGCTCCAGTTTTTGGTTTGTTTGTCTGCTTGCTAAAGCTGACAGATTTTAAAAATCTATGTGTTTATTATAGAAAATTAAGGAAATGCTGACAACTAAGTACATACAATTCAACTACCAGGTTTAACAAATGTCAACTTTTATTCCTTTGCAATATGGCTTGCTCATAATTGTTCATCCTTTTTACACCTGTTATGCAAAGCATAACACTTGCTCGAATTTGCACAGCTTCCGCACAGTCCATGTTATAATCAGTTCATCAAAAGCATTTTAACAGTCGCAGATGTGATGGGGGAAGAGATCATTTAGTGATTTCTTTTCTACAGGATGCTTAGGTTGTTTCTAACCTTTTATCATCACCAGCAATGAATGCTATGATAAATAGTGGTGATGTAGGCAGAATAATACCCACCCTCCAAAAAAAAAGTCCACGTCCTTGTCTTAAGCCCCAGAACCTGTGAATATGTTCTACTATATACCAACAGGAATTTTATGGATTAAGTTAATGAATTAAATAAATGATTAAGTTAATAATCTTGAGATGGGGAGATTAGTCTGGATTACACAGGCGAGCTCAATGTAATCACAAAGGTCTTTATTTGTGAAAAGTGAGGCCAGGAGAAAGAAGGGGAAGGGAGGGGAGAGAGTAAGGGAAAAGAAGGCAGACAAGGGGAGAAAAGGGTCAAGGCGAGGCAAGAGGTGGAGAAAAAGGAGAAAGGCAAGCAGAGGAGAAGCAAAGGAGAGGGAGAGCAGCAGAAGATGCTATATTGCTAGACTTAAAAATAGAGAAGAAAGCCTAAACCCAAGGAACATGGCAGCAAGCTGTGAAAGGCCAGGAAGTGGATTCTTCACTGGAGGCCCCAGAAAGAATGTCTCTTGTGGGCAAGTCCCCTCAGCACCAGGCCGTGTTTGCCTCATGTGTTTGCACACTCTGCTCTTCTTTCTGTAGCACTGCCCATGATTCTTGTTCAATAACTCTTAAAGTTAGTTATTTAACTTTTAATCACAGTTTAATATGCTTCCAGAAACAGTCACACAGCAAAAGCATGGTGGATGTTCATAAGCAGAACACGCGTGAACACGCAGATCCTTGAGCAGGAAGCAGAACATTCTCTACATTCCAGGATTTCACTGGAGCCCCTCTGACCACCTGATCCCTTGACCACTGCTGGCAGATTCTAGATTTCTATATGGACAAAATGGAGTCTGTAGTCTATAGTCTGTAGTCTATAGTCTATAATCCAATCTTAGTCTTTTTTTCCTTCTGGTTTTTCTCTGTAGTTCTAGAATATAAGCCCCATGGGGGCAGGACTCTCTTTTGTTTTCCATTGTGTTTGAAGTGCCCAGTTTCTTTATGAACAAATGTTTGTCAAAATGAGAAAATAATTTAATTAATAACCAATTAATGTTATTGGAGCTCAGCAACAAGATGTAAGAGGAACGCTATGCAAGGTGCTCACAAGTAGCTGGAAAGAAGGGACATCTGGGTAAGGGTGACTAGCGGGGGTTGCTAGATGAGAGGACAAGTGACCTTAGTCATACACAACCAGCTTGTATGGTCACTAGGGTGCTCACCACTTCTCCACTGTGAGTAAGCCCGCCCCCTCTCTAGCTCTCCTACCCTTCATGGTTGGGATTTAACATCGTTCCCATGCAGGAAAGGTAGGGAAGGAAAGGAACAAAAATTGTCAGGATGCCGAGGGATCTCTTTCACCAGTAAAGAGAGGACAGCACTGTGGTGAGAACAAAGCTGGCATAAGTCAGCCTTGGACTCTGGTAGAAACACTAGTCTATGGCTCAGGTTTGAAATCGGAGGGCATTTCCAGGTGACTATGCCACGATACAAATTCTGACTTCATTCTCTCCCCTCCTCTCTTCTTCTCTCCTTTCTTTTCTCCTTTATACTCAAACTTGTGTCTACACAGTTATCAAAGCAAGTCCTCATATGAAATAATACAGCTCTATTATCAGCATGGCGGACTCAGTGGTCAAACTGACTCCTTGTATGTCTCTGACTAAGGGTTGCTGGGGCTACAAAACTGCAGAAGCACTGAGCCTGCAGCTAAGGGCCAGAGGCAATGAAGGCAGTCTGAGCATCGCAGGCTGAACCCTGACATTTCCTACTCAGTCAGAGGGTGGTAGCAGCTAGTATTTTATTTAAGACACTCAGGGTGTACAGTTAAAAAGCCATGAGTCTGAACAAATTCTTTAACTGGCAATTCCCTGCAAAGAGCTCTGTAGTTTGTACTGTTTCCATCATGTGTTCAATCAAAAGGGTATTGGGGACATAACTGTACATTATCACTATTGACATTTCCCAGCCTACTCCACTTTGGTTGAAAAGTGGCTGCTCAAAGATGCCACTTAATAACTTTGGGCATCATGAAAATGTCATTTTGACAAGTAGAAAGGTGGATTTACACACCCACCAAAGGTGACCTGCTTAAAAAGAGACAGCAGGGATTGTTTCCTGGCCTCTAAGTGAGACAGTCACGGACCATGTCCTGCAGGTTAGCACAACTAGAGCAGGGAGAGCGAAAGGAAGCAGTCCCAAGGACAGCATCAGTCGAGGCGGTGCCTAGTTCATCGGCACAGTATCAGGTGGACAGAAGGGCTAGTTGATGTCAGTGACATTGGTTGGGGTGGGTTTAAGGGAAGTAAAGAAATAAGGACAGCCTGTCCTAGGGCTGGGGACAGTACTGGATCCAGCTCTGGTCCCAGATAGGTTATATGTTGTCTTTCTTACTGTCTAGTTGCTGTGATACAATATTTGCCATCTACAACTTAAAAGAGGAGAGGTTTATTTTGGTTCATGGCTTGTAGGAATGACATGGCAGATGGTCATGTGGAATAAAAGCTGCTTACTTCAGGACATCTAGGAAACAGAGACAGTCCAGAGAGATGTAACCTCTGGGTCATGCCCATAGTGATTCTCTCTTTCCAAATAAGCCTTACAACAGCAAGTCAGCCATAGGCCCCAAAACCCAGTTACCTCCCCAAACCTCACTTATGAGTACACGAAGCTCCCGGAGGACATCTAGATACAAACCATAACACATGCACATGGAGAGATCCCACAAAGGAATATGTTGGCCCAGGGGCTGAGTCCTTTGGTCAAGGTAAATGGGGATATCAGGGCATCGTGTGGCCAGGTGAATCCAAAGTCAAGCTTTTGAAAGAAAAGTCATCTCCAAGCAGAGTCACAGTAAGAAGACATAGAGAAGGGAGAACAGGGCCCAGTTTTCCAAGGAAATAGTCAGTGAAGAGCCAGATTAGGTATTCTGGTCCAGATAAGGCACAGGGACAGGGAGGCTAAGGCTGGCCGAAAGGACGTCAGCACCATCTATACAATACCTAGAGTGTGAGAGGCCCTCCCTCCAGCCCTTACTCTCCCTTGTCTCCCCCTACCTTGCACCCTTCCCAGAGGATACCAGTGCTTCCTGTAAGGGGTCTCATGATAAACACAGTCGGCTTTGCATTTCCCAGGGTCTCTGGCACAACTGCCCAACTCTGTTGCTGTAGTGAGAATGTTCCAGTAACACTTACAATGCCAGGCAACAGGCCAGATCCAATCCATATTCTATTGCTTGCCAACCTCTGATGCAACAAATTGTCAGAAAAAATGTACTTTGTAAAAATCTCACACATCTGCCCCCCTTTTCTCCAGGCATTTTCACTGCCCCAACAGTTCAACCACAGCCCTCGGTTGCCTGGACAGCCACCAGGCCCACCTCCAGGGTGACTGTGCTCCACTTCCCCCTATCTTCCTCCTCCCAGCACAGAGGAAGCATCCTATGGCCAGTTCTAGTCAGGCCACCTCTCTCATCCACTATTTGGGGGCTGCCCAAGCTTTCACCAAAAGCTATGCATTCTCAACTGGCTAACCTGCCAGCTCTGTCGCCCAAGGAAACCAGTTTCATTTAGTCCTCCATCCTGCACACTACCATCTCGCCAATGTAAGTGTTTGCAGAACAGTTCAGGATCTGTCCCACCCAACCTTCATCTGAAAGTCATCCAGCAAGGACCTGCATGCCTCTCTCTCACAATGGTACTCCATCCTTCTCACTCCAGCTCATTGCAGCTTAAGCTTTACTTCCTCTGGGTCACCCTTCCTGATGTCTTGAGGCAGTGTTGCCTGTCTCCTCTGAACATGGTTTCCTTGCCGCTAAGGCATGAACATCTGCACAGGCATTGCGTTTGGCAGCACATCCACACCGCAGCTAGTGCCTATCTGGCCACTGGTACTCAATAAACATCTGCTGATGCAGAGGGTGCATCTGTGAGTCAAACAACTAACTCACAATGAGAGGGTGGAGATTGGAGAATAAGCAATGTGAATATCAAACCCACTGGCCACAGGTCAAAAGGTGTGGTAGCTTGGTTTCCAGGTGGCTAAGCCTGCCTTCACCCAAGTGGCTTTATGCCCTGGAGTGATCTGGAATTCATGGGCCTGGAGCTTTCTGGTGTGAGGTCAGGCAAATATCCAATCTTCTTGAATTATCTATGTTGTATAAGGTGGATTGCGGTTAAGAGAAACTCAGAGACACTAACAAATTTGTGTATTTTGTTGGGTAGAAGCATGTGGATTTATAATCACTGATTCCTCATTATGATTATTAATTTTTAATTAATTCCTTTATCCATTTCTTCTGTAAAGATGCCTGGCACCTCCGGGTGGTCTCTACCCCTATAGGCCACTGTATTTGCAGAGACAGCTAATAGCTAGTTGCTGCCTTGGTGAGTGCTGGGGAGACAGGCCATTTGGATAGAGTGTGGTAAATGGTATGATAAATGGATGGTCAGGAATGATGCTAGGGAGTAAAACGAGGAATAAAACTGACAGTAAAGTATACTAGAATGTTCAGGTCAAGTAGTATTTTAGAAACGGGTAGACTTAACAGTCTGAAAAAAAAAAAAAAATCAGGCTAGCGCCAAGAAAGCATACCAATATAGAGACTTAAAAAAAATAAAGTGAGATAGGTCAGGTTAACACCAGCAACTGCTGTAATAGATTAAAGGAAAGGAAACACTGGGCTGTCTACAAAATTGAATCACAGAAGCATAATGTAGTTTGCAAGGAAATGAATGAGCTTGTGTAATTCACTCCCCAATAGGGCCAAGCAAGTGTGCCAATCTGGGTGACTCCTGGCTGTGAAAAGGGAGTGAGCCAGCCTAACGGGAGGGATGCACGATGGGAGGAGACAGGAGGGAGCACCCAGGCTGCTCCAGAGGAGGCGGAAGTAGTCTTGGAGGGAGATCCAAGCATGAACGGCAAAGAAAAAGAAGGAACAAGAGCCTGATGTTTTTCTTCTTAGCCGGGCACTGGTCAGTGTGGATATAAAGGTTTCATAGATTTGGGACACTTAGCTCATCTTTTATGAGAATGGCTGCAAAGGAGCGGAGAATTCACTCCCTTGGTGGAGGCTGTGATTGACCTGCGCTAACACTGGTTGCCTGGACTGCCCTCACTGTCTCACACGGCCACCAAGGAGAGGAAGGGCTGGCTCTATGTCTAGAGAGGAAGGAGATGGAGAGTGTGAAGACTTCGGCGCCTCAAAGCAGAGTGTGAGCAGATGCAGCCTCTAGCATACCCACGGTGAAGGGACATGGAATCTGTCTGAACTCAGGAAAGGTTTCTGAGCTGGGCTATGGGGAGCGCGCACGTGTGTGTGTGTGTGTGTGTGTGTGTGTGTGTGTGTAGAGGCATGCATATATGTGTGTGACTTCCCAGGATAAGGAGAACATTAGAAAACTGAAAGGTACAGCCCCTCTGACCCTGAAGTCTTCACACTCACCCAGCCTTAACAACAAAACAAATTTGAGTCTGTGTGGGTGGAGATAAGAATTACTCCCCGGCCTCTGGGCACATACCAGCCATCTGTGGGGCTCACTCTGCTTCCAGGGCCCATTGTTATGGACCCCTCATCTCAGTCCTCCAGGAAAGTATTTATGAAGAGAATCATCCAGATGTTAAGAATATAAAATTCCAGGCTCAGAGATGTTAAGTATTCTGCGGAATGTCACAGAACTAACCAGAAGTGACTACAATTCAAGCCTATATGAAATCAATGTTGTATTTTTCTCCTTTCTTGTGTTGCCTAATAATATGCAGATAATTTCCAACTTAACATCCCAAAAACCACACCATTGATCTTCCCTATAAACCTGCTCTGCCACATTCCCTGCATCTCAGGAGGCAGCAGACCCATCTTTCCAGTTTCTCCCAACTAATCCCCATCTCTTTCTCTCATTTCTATTAGCAATCCATCGCCAACCTTGTTGGCTGAATCTTCAAAAGATGTTGAGCATCCAACCACTTCATCTACTCCTCCCTGGCAGATATCACTATCTATGAAGTTATGGGTTTGCAGTGACCTCCTGCAGTTCATTATCAGCTTCAGAACAAAAGTGATCCTTTTCACATCCAAGCAAATAACTTCCATAACCTTCTGTTAGAAGTACCAAAGCAGCTAGCTCCCTGCTTCACGTGGGGCCAAGGCCTTTCAGCCTTGCAGGATCCAGTCTGTAGACACATCCCGACTGTTTCCTCACTCTCTCTCCCCCATCCTATTTTAGGGTCCCTGCCCTCTTTACTGTTCTTTGAATATAGTGTTATAGTTTGTGTCTAGTTGTCCCTCCAAAGCCTCATGTAAATTATGGGGCAGGTGCAGCTATGAGTGGCTTGCGGGGTGGGGCCCGAGGACCAGGGCCGGGCCCAAGGGGCGGGGCCAGAGAGGCATGAACAGTTAAACTGGCTAGTCTGTGCTTTCTCAGAGACGTGGAGAGGGTCATCCTGGACACCGTAGTGCCCCAGCCTCTCCTCCAGTATCTTGAAATCTCCAGTAACTGTGAGCTAAATAAACCTTTCCTTCCCTCATTTCAAGTGTCAGGTATTTGTCCCAGAAATGAAAGAAGCGTAACTAATACATATAGCAAGCATGTCTGCCTCCGGGCCTTTGCACTGGATCCCTATGGAGGCATTATTCTTTCTTTTCCCTCTCCAAAAAGACTCATTTGGGTAAATCTCTTACCTTTGTCAAGGCTTTGTCAATAAATCACATCCTCGATGAGGCCTACAATACCCACTCTTTAAAATTGCAAACCACTTCTACCACAAGCATCCCCTATTAGAAACTACCTTTGTGTAGACCATGAATTATATTTATTTATTATGCTTATTGATTTTCTCTGTCTCCCTCAAGAGCACAAAAGCACCAGGATGCGTTTTGTTTACCAATGTATCTTAACCATTTAGAAGAGTAGCTGACACACAGTGGGTGGTAATAAATATCCATTGGAATGAATAATCTCTAATTGGTGACCACAGAAGAAAACGGTTTAAAGTCACAGGAGCATAAAATATTCCACCATGAAGTACTTTCTTCAACACGACCCCTTCTCCAATTCTTCAACAGGAGAGGCTGAAAATGAAAGTGTAGCCTTAACACAGGAGTCTGTATAGAGAAAGAAATAAAAACTAGAAATGAGAATATAAAAGGAACTCTGGGGAAGGGCAAATTACATTGCCTGTAAATGGAAAAGAAAGTGCTATCTAAAAGCAAAGGTGCTTAAGACATGGCCCCTGCAGGTGAAAAGAGCTCGGAGTTGTGAGCAGGTGAGTGCTGCTTGATGCAGTGGAATTTGTGCCATTATCTGGGCTCCTGCCTGCAGCATTGCTGCGCAATTTACAGCCCAAATCAATAAACAACTTAAATTATCTCTGAAGGAGTAGCTGAAATGAATGCACAACAACACAATGGAACAAATCAGCACTGGAGACAACAAAGGGGCTGGGATCCTGGCTTTGATTCTTGCAGGTGAACCAGTGTTCCAGGTTACTTGCTAAGCACTGTGATTGTCTAAATAATGCAGAGAGCAAGCTGGCTCAGCTTCCCTCCCAGGTCCTCATAGTGGGGTCTGTTTTGGGACAGAAAAGGAGGGTAGCACTTGTCTTGGTGCAGTCTACAGACCGCCTCTGCTCCAGGTGAGGACAGGCTGTTGCAGCCTTGGTATGGAGGATGGTCCAGAAGGCAAGGTCTGGGGTGAGGACTCCAAGTGGAAAAGACAGTAAGCTGTCTCCAGAGGGAGACAGAGAATCCAGAGGTGAGAGGTGAAATCACAGGCTGGACTATATTATCCAGAGATAGGCAGAGACAGGACCACAGTGTATCACCACACAGAGAAGGACCCCAGGCACCTGGGCTGTCACCTGTGGTTATGCACAGCACCAGACCACAGGTTGCAGGGTGATGCAGGGGTCTGGAATAAATTAACCTGGGAGCCACAGTTCCTTGCAAAGGTTAGATGAGCACAGAGGGAAGGGTATATTATAATTTGCCCACTCAAAGAGGTTGCCTTTTCAAGATTTGAAGAGATGCTAAGATACTGGTAACTGTGGTCCTCTGTGCTTACCCTTTAGTAGTTTGCTTTGCAGGGTCAGGAGTCCTCTGGTCAAGAAAATAGAGAGAACTGGGGGATTTCCACAGTGATCCTCTCAGGGTTTACCCACTGTGCTGGACCCTAGAGAGAAGCCCATGGAATATTCCTGAGTTCCTTTTTCAAGTATGCGTTTCAGCTACACATTTGATTCCCACATTTATCACTAAATGGTTCCTTGATTCATTCACCCATAGCACAGTCCAGGAAACATATGGAAGACTTGATTTCTTCAGTAAACATTACAAAGAAGCGCATCTCTTAAATCTCCTGGAAGAGAAAGTAGGAGGAACTCTTGAGGACATAGGGGTAGGCAAAGAGTTCA
>NDGN011548102.1:0-26522 GCA_002564285.1 Tympanoctomys barrerae | reverse complement strand
GCCGATGTCATCACTCAGTCCTTTCTCAAGCTCTTTAAATTTGTGAAGTTGCCGCACAAGAGAAACCAGATGTCCCTCTGTGTGCAGAGACGCAAACGCAGCCGTAATTTAGAACGTGGGGAGCTTTTATTTTTACTTTCCCTTTCAAGTCTGTCATTATTATTAGTGTTCTTAAAATCTCATTCTCTGAAGACAGCCTTTGCAACTTCCTGTCAAGTGTTTTAAGAGAAAAAAACTTAAATTGAGTGAAAGCAATGTCGAAAACTCAAGATTTCAAACTTTTTCATTTTTCTATTAGCATAAATATAGCATAATAGAAAACTTCACATAGGCCTTAGGTCACAGCTCTAACGGTTGCATCCTTTATATGAAAAGGGGCTTTTTTAGTCCAGGGTCTCATTACCCAGCTAGGACTCACAGTAATCCTCCTGTTTTCAGTCTCACAAGCACGAGGGTTACAGGTGCTCACCACCACGCCCAGCCTCAGTAGCTTCTGAGCTTGACCCTAGGGGCAGGGCCAGCACCGCATGTGGTGCCAGGGACCAAACCCCAGTCCCAGAGCCTGCCCAAGCAGGTACTTCAGTCCGCTGAGCTATCTGGCCAACCCATAAAATATCTATTCTGAATTGTATGAGAAAGTATATATCTTAAGAATCCTTTCTCACATTTTAGTTTGAAATCACAAACTATCCACAGAATTGGTACTTTTAGAGAGAGAAAAAAAACTAGTTGCATGCATTTACAGTCTTCCTGAAACATCATTGGAAACTGAGTAATTGAAAATTACTAAATTTTGTCATGTCACATGACAAAGCCATGTATTGCTGCATTTGAAGGTGCAGTTCTAACTGAAATTTTCAATTTGGTACAGTCCCTACTGAGACTGTGATCTTGGGTCCATTTTTCTTTTCATTCGTGTTCTTTTCCCATGTCCTTCCCAAAGCCCATATAGTCATGGAGTTCATCCAAACCCTCCCGAAGGAAAAAAGAGCAGATTGTAGAGTTCAGAAGTCAAGACTGACAAGGCTGAATGCTTGCCAGAAGTTCAAGGAAATTTATCCATGCCAATCCAAGTAAAACAAATCATCTCTGTAAAAGTTCTTTAGCAATGTTTAGGAAAAGTTGGCTAGCAGTTCTTTCCTAAAGCCAGCCTGACCTCCTCCCCAGAGCTGATTGTTATAATTTTAGGGACGTTATTAAGCTGATTGTTAGTCATAGACATTATTAAATCTAAAAGTAATCCTTACACTTAAGTAATTCCAATGAAAATGAAATCATACTAGAACTTTTTCTCATCCTAATTAAATTTACTACATTTCAAAACTGTCTTTTGTGGATGTTTTTGTCTGATCTGTCAGTGTAGCGTATGTTGGCGTCTCGTGTGTCCCAACTGCACTCACGTGATGTCATATTGTCGGCTTGTAACTGGCATCACAGACACAACTTGGTGATGAGGATGAGCAAAGCCCACAGAAAACTGCTTGATTTATTGTTTTTCTCATTGTCTTGAGAAGATATTTAAGAAATGGCTGAGGAAACTGAAACTGTGCCCGAGCCAGAGGTTGTACGTTTTGAAATCGCACAAAGATTTGAGGAGATTGTCTTAATATTCAAAAACTATTCTGCAGTTCCCCCAAAAGATCGTGCTGCTGTGACACACATTTTATTTAATTTTTTTCTAGTATGTCTCAAAGTATATAGAACACCAATGCACAGTGGCCACCCTTGTCTATCAGTTGTGACCACAGGCTGACTCCTGCGGTGGTCCCTTTAGAGTGTCAAATAGCCTGTGGCACAGGACCCAGACATTTGTGAAACATGACCCTGAATGTTGCTGTTAAGATATTCTAAAGATGAGATCGACATTACAGCAATAAGCTGAGTAAAACAGTATTGTCAGCATGGGAATTGGTGAGTGGGCCTTCTGTAGTCAGTGGAAATCCTTGCTCTGTTTCTCACAAACACACACACACCTGTGTGTAAACACACACCTGTACATATGAAGAAAGGGTTGTGTACACACACTGTGTGCTCTGTTTCTCTGGAGAACCCCACACCATGCAATTACTAACCCAAGATTTTGGTAAAAAACAGTGAAAACATTATGTGTGTATCAAGTCCTTGCACAGAATTTGCAATGAATACTGTTGTATATTTTATAACTATTTGTGAGTTGTATGCCTCACGTTCTTTTTACATCAATGTCATTTAACATAATCTTATGTGTGTGTGTATATGCACATATTTTCTTCCTCAGAGTGTGATTTGATACCTTGTGCATGCATTATTTTCAGATCGGCCCTTTGTGTGTGAAATTACTTAAATATTTAGAGTTGCTTAATTTTCACATTTTCCTAAAGGTTCATCAAACATATTTAATATAGAGAAACAAAACAAAGCATCCTTATCCATTATCAACATTAATTGAAAGGCAGATAATGAATTTTTATTTTTCAAAAGCTAATATTAAATGCTGTGTATCATTCAATGCAGAGCTCCAAAAGTAATTAAATGTGGCTCAACAAAATAATATTTCCATAAACAATGCAGTTGATCTCTTTCCACCCTGAAGGCGAGGTTCATGCGTGAATAGCGGCAGGTGTTCAGTTCTCAGAGCCTCTGAAAACGAACAGCGAAACCTACATGCTATTCTATCTCCTGGAGGAAGACATAGTTTGAGTGAGTTCCACTGTGGTTTGAAGGGCGTGGTTTCATGAGGCCCAGCCTTTCAAATTCAAGCCTGAGTAATCTCTCACCTGCCAGGTTACCGTGGCCTTTCGTGGCATGTTGTGGCATGTTGTGGCGTGTGTTCACTGCAGCAGCAGCCATGAAGGATGCGGTCTTATGCCACTGATACTGATGAGAACCTGGCAAGCCCAGCCTCTAGCAAAAGAAAAAGGGTGGATCCTGTCTGGACTGAATCTGTTTTTGCTCTTGTAAAAGTCAGAAAAATATTGACTTTAATGTATTCAGTTGCATAGTTTTTTTAACTTGCAGCTTCATGGAATGTGGAAAATAAAATCAAATGTACAGATATGCAAAATAGCTGCAGCTCTGTGTAGAAACAGCCCGTGCTCAGTGTCCACTCATTGATTTTCTCCCCATGACTTGACTTGGCAATGAACGTGAAGAACAGAATGTGAAATCAACATGAAGGAAAGCTTGTATCAGGCCTGCTCCGTATGGTACAGACTTCGGACCTCTGCAGAGTGTGTGGGTTTTCTTTGCACAGCAGTTTAAGGAGACCTACATTGAGTCAGTGGCAGTAACAACAGGGTGAGAATGAGTCCTTTGTCTCTGGAATAGGAGCCAACTTGCTAGAGCCCTGGTTTCTAATTGGAACTTTATAGCACCGGCAGGTTTTTAACTGGGCTGGGTTTGTGAGTGCCCTCTTAATGCGTGTGCTTTTTGAGCCCACACCCAGCTTCAGTGTCTCTTGATGTTTGCGTATGGCTCTTTGAGCCAAGTATTGGTCATGATTTCATTTTCCAGTGCCCCTAACCTAGGATACATGATAGGCAGGCAGAAGCCACCCTTCTCTGGTTGGCATGCGAAATACCTGGCACAGAGTGATAGAGGGGCAGTTCGAATGTCAAGGTGTTTTAGATTCAGTTTTACCCAAGACCATTCTGTCCACATCACTGTCTGCCCAATCAAGAGTAAGGAGTGTGGTGTTCATTCTCTGATCTCCATGTAATCCCTATTCTGTACTCCCCACTTACGTTTTGACTTTGTGTGTTCAGTTGTGACATATTCAGATGGGATCAACATATTCAGATGGGATCAGCTTTCTATATCCCCTTTGTCTGTCAGGATGACCCAATAAACCAAACAAGTATTCCATGAATCAGTATCACTACACAAAGGATCACCCATAGAAGCTCTCAGGATGTGCCAGCAAAACACATCAGAGAGAGCGATGTACACTCATATCCACACACTCATCCACCACGCTGCACAAGTAAATGGGCTTTAACAGCCCTAGGGTTCTTTTCCACTTCTGTTGCCCAGGAGTTGGAATACAGCCAAGGAGCACTGCAGGGGCAACTGAAGATTTGTTCTTTTTTTCTTCATTTTTAGGGAAGGGCCTACAGGGTGTTCTGGGTCTCACCACTAGATCGGACTCATAGTGATCCACCTGTTTACAGCTTCCCAAAAACTGGGATTACAGGCACGCATTACCACACCATCTCAATTGCAGTCTCAGTGTGGCCCGGGGGCGGGGCCAGCGCAGCAGGTCTGGGGATTGAACCCTTGGGCCCTGCACCTGCTTGCAGGCACTTTAATCCACTGAGCTATTTGGCTCGCCTTTGGCTATTTGGTCGGTCCTGATTTGTTCTATAGTAGCAGCACTCACTCACTCACAGATGAGAATGGAAATGAGAATTGAATTCCAAGGCAGAGGGGAAAAAACAATTGCTCTCTGGGATGGAGAAGAGACGGCGCAGAAGGAATCCGCAAGAGGGAAGGCAGCTCGCTGGCATCAGGCCTTGTGAAAGGCAGCCGTTTGGCTGCGCTTAAGAGGGGCCGGCCTTGGCCGCTGTGGGGCACGAGAGCGTGGCGCTTAGCTGCATGAACTTCGGACGAGATCGGTGTGTTCAGGGTGTTGTGGCCGTGGCCCACACTGCACTGCGGCCCGCCTGTCTGCGCTGCAGTAGCTCATAATTTCTTCATATACTAAAATAAAATTCTGTCTTCTTACAATTAACACCTAACTCTGCAGTTCTAGAACACTTTTCTGGCTCCGTAATGACCAGCATATGACCCGTGCACTGCTAGAGGCCCCTGCTCAGCGAGAGCGCCAGTATAGAGTGTGTATCTGCACTGGCCAGGCCTGTGCCGGTGTGGCCGCTGAGCACCTCCCTCATGCCGCAGCCCTGCACACACGGGAAGGCCGGTCACCCCAAGGAAGGCCGGTCACCTCAAACTTGTTTGCCTTGTCCTTCGATCTCAGGTGGCATAATTCCATAAATTTCCCTGTTCTGGGGTTATTTCCCTTTTCTGTTTGTGTGCAGTTGGCTGACAAGAAGGAGCAAGTGACCACTGGATGCATCTTATAAAAGCGGGATTGATTATCTTCTTTCGTGTGGCTTGCTTTCTTACCACAGGAGCATCCTACAGGAGTGTGAACGTGTCTGAGGAGTCCACGTTCTGCCACCATAGTTCTGCAGCCATTATTCTTGAATTGTTGTTTTAAGATCTGTCTACTGGTGGAAGTTACTTCGATCAGCTCTCTGTAGTTAGGAGTTTGAATCCACAGATTTAAATCTTTGAAGACTTGAAACACTAGAAAAGTTTTGTCTTTCCTGATGTGTATGGATTTTTTCTCATCTCTCAATAAATAATGTAGTGTGATAACTAGATGTAATTTGCATCATATTAATTATTGCAAGCAATCAAGGGATGACAGAGCAGCTGGGAGGGTGTGGGTAAGTTGTGTGCAGTATCACACCAGTATGGAGGGCACACGAGCGTTCGCGGGCTTCGTGGTCTGCAGGCTTCGTGTCTGCAGGTGCGGGTCCTTGCCCCAGTCCATCCTGGGAGTCAGGCAACAAATATAACTGATGTGGTTTTCAATGCTTTTGTCTCCAGCTGTATGGCTGTTACCCTGTGGCCCCTAACTCTTCTTGGGAACTGGGACCTTCCAGTCTGCATTTGTCACCTATCTAGATGTCTCTTCTTTTTGATGAGGGTGAATTTATCTACCAATTTAATTCCTTTTAATTTTCAAGGAAGTGCTTGTTCACTGATCTAAATATTCTTTCTTGATAGGCAACTTATTTCAGTGGTTAAAGTTTCTAGGTTCCTTATCCTTTGAGCAGTCTTTTATTTGAAATGATGCTGTGTATATTCTAAGAATGACATATCTGTGGAAATGAGAGTGGACGAGCCATCGAGGGGCTGTGGAAAGGCTCACGTGGATCTAGCCCCATTTATGAATTGTGACTTGCTGGGGAAGGAGCCATTTTACATACAACAGTTCTGGTGGTTTTGTCAATTTCTTTGTGCCTATTGACTTTTATAGAACTCTGGCCAGACCTAGAAGTCACATAGATATTAAATTTTATGCTGAAGCTAAAGCTCCTTACAGTTATTCAGCCTTCCCTTTCTATTGCTGAGTCCTAGCATTTCTCTGTACATATATTTGTTTTCAGTTTTGAGGCAGGAAAGAGGACTCCCAATTTTACTGGACTTACACATACATCTAATTTTTAATACCCATGCACACCTGGCGGTGCCTCCCTTAAAACCAATTTGCAACCTGAAGGAAGGACTTGGGTAAAGCAGGTAAGGTGACTGTCAGTATCAAGAATTTACATAAATGCAAGCCATGTTTTAATGGCTTAAATAAATGCCTAATACTGGTAATGGTTTTGAGTACAGTATTTAAAATTTTCTTCTCAAGCACCTCACACTTAGCCTTGAGTTGGACCAACGTGCTTGCTTCTTGCTTGGGCCATCCGGCCCCTGCTCTGACAGTGTGGGAGTCAGTAACTGGCTGCCGGGACCGCGTATAAATCCAGCTGGGTGCTGGCAGTGCCAGCGAGTCCCTGCTGCAGCACAGGGGTGCAGACGGCCACTGTATTACCAGCCTTGGGTATTGCATGCAGAATACCAGAGTGAATGCCGAATTCACTGAGAGAATTAGGGTTACTTTGGCTTTTTGTGTGTTTGTTTGTTTGATTTTGGTTTATTTATTCATTTTTGTTGGTCTGAGTTCCCAGCCCATGGTGATGTCAGGCTTGTGGGGAGCCGCCGCAGGTGCATTCCTTCTGCATTCTCTTTGAGTCCTCCCACACACGCCTCCTGGTCCCCTTTTGAGCTGCAAAAGATCTCCCTGTTTCCTACCATCTCCCTTTTATTTTGCTCTTTTGTTTGTGAATACTTTGAGTTTCTAATGTCAGAGAAACTGTGAAATATCTAAGCTTACATGTCAGACTTATTTTCTTTAACACTGAGCCTCAAGTATCTGAATCACTTTGAGATTTGGAGTTTTGAGCTATAAAGAAGACTCTATGTGGGGGTCAGAAAATTATGAAATAAGAAGTTATGTGCTTATAAAATGATATTATTTCATGGATCCTGAATACCTATATATTTTCAGGATATATATGTACATATATATCCTGAATATATATATTTCTTTGTCCTGAGCGGTGATGTTTGTAAACTAGAGCTTCAGTATTACACTTGTGCAAGATTGGAAGTAGACTTAGGAAGCCCTGGATCACCCAGTTAAGCCTTCTGTGTTTGTCTTCATCTTGGAATAAGTGGGCTGGACCAGAGATGTCTGAAAGTCCTTTCTCACTCTATAATTTCTGTTAATATCTTAATTTTATGTAGGTTTTATTTATTGGATAAAGATGATAGAAATGTTTTTTTTTTCTTCTACATAGTTCAATAACTTATGAAACTAGAAGGCATGCTGTACTTGAGAATCGCTATCCAGCTGTGTTAAAAAGTTTGGAGATATATATTTGAGTGAATATTTGATTCCATAATATATTATAATTTTAATGTTATTTTAAAATTGTAAGCTGTAGGTACTAATAAAAGAAAATAGTCTTAAGAACCAGAATATAAAATTGCAACTACTTTTTTTCCAGAATGTAATTTTCTTGGATCATCTGAGTATTTGTCCAAATAAATATCTTTTTCATTACAAATGCTATCATGTGCTTAAGGGACTAATTTTCCTGAAAAAAATATAATATACATATATTGACTGAGTAACTGATTTAACTTGTGGAAGAAGTTAATTAGCTGTTTATTTAATTATCAATGCTAAGACTGAATATAAAACATGGTGCTTAAATAATTTATATTCAAGAAAAGGACCCTAGGGTCAAATCCAAAATAAAATGGCACAGGTTCCAGAAGAATCAGTAGTATTTTAGAAATGTCCAAGAGCTGTAAAGCAAAGTGGGTTTGACTAGAACTATTTTCAATTCGCACTTGCCTTTCGGGCATCTGTTCAAACCTGCTTGTGAATAGACTCACAGTGGTGTGGAAGGGGTTCAGTTTTGTTTCCTAGCTGGGGGAAGCTTCTTGTCTACACTGACAACATCTCTGTTTTGTTATATACTACACTGCAGGTGGTCTTCTATAAATTAAAAATAACCAATAAAAAAGCACCACAATCTATACAGCCTGCTTGGTTAGTGTTGCATACGAGATGCTTCTGAGCATATCGCTGGCCACACCAGGAACCACGCTGTAATGGCACGTCTGTGTGTGCTCCTCAGAAGTCTCCCCCGATGGCTGTTTTTGTCCCTCTCCCCAGTTCCTTTCCTCTCTCCTCCAAGCACTGGCATTTCATCTACCGCAGTCGGTCCAGGCTGCCGTAACAAATGCCCATAAACTGGGTAGCTTATATAACAACAGAAATTTGTTTCTCACAGTTCTGGAGATCAAATGCAGGACTCAGGTACTGGCATTCCTGATATTTGATGAGGGCTGACCTTTGGTTCTTCAATGATGCCTGTCCGGAGTGCCCTTCTAGAGCACAAGCACCAAATGCCTCCCTTTGGCTCGAATCCATGCACACAGGCTCCATTCCCATATGGTGATGGCCAGCGTAGTGACAGTGGTGGGTGGGCTTCCACACATTCTGGCAGAGAGGCCACAGACATTCAGAGGGCAGCATGGCCTCTTCCCTTGTCTCATCTGCTTAGGGACCTCATGGTTACAGTCATAGTGATGTGAATCACCAGCTACAGGTACCCATGCATGGACAGGAAGGTATCAACATTTGCTTCCTGGACATTTGTATCTAAGCGACCCACATGAATCTGGAAGCACACTCTCATAAAGCTTGCGTTCACTTCCCCGTACTCCTCCGGCAGTGTTTGTTATTTCAAGTTCTTCAACCAAAACTTCAGATATTCTTATCATTTCCCTCTTGCCCACCCTCCACCCAATGCTCCTTGCACTCTCTTTACAAATACTGACTGAATTTTGTCCTTTCGTCCTTATTTTTATGGTCATTGCTTTATTTCAGACCACTTCGTGTCCTCCTCATGAGTGAGCGGCCTCCTCCAAGCGCTCCTTCGCCTCCTTTGCACACACAGCCTCCCTCACAGCGTGCTGCTTAGGAAGTGTGTTAAAGTTCTTCATGATCTGACTGAAACTAACTTTAAACTTCACCCCTTTCCTGGACACCTTGCTTACTTTAGTGTGGAAGAAACTGCTTAACTGGCTGCAGAAATCTCCTCTACTCTTCAGTTCTAGGAACAAGGAAGACTCAGTATTCTTTGCTCTTAAGATGCGGCAGTGTGATTAGATTCCTGGTGGAGAAATAGCAGCAGAAGTGTGCCGGGACATCTCTGAGCTCGCTGCAGGGCATTCGGTACATTTCGTCTCTCCTTTCCCTTCCTTCCAGCTGGAATCTGAGGCAAACTTTGAGTATGGAGAATACAACAGGGGAGGGAATCACAATTCCTCAGTGCTTTGGGGAGGGGCCAACTCCAGCAGCCTCAACATTTTGCCGTGTGATGATTGCATGGAAGTGAAACTGATCTCTTTTTCCTTAAGTCATTAAATTCTTTGCAGTCTGGTGACTCTAAAATGTTTCCTTCCTTCCCATCTTTTCTTCTTTCTTAGGTCCAAGAATTCATGGGTACCAACCAAGTACTTTACCACTGAGATACACAGCACCTCCTTCCTCAGCCTTGATGATAATTGAAAAATTCTTGTACTTGCAGGATTGAGAGAATCATAGAGCCTTATGTTACTTAAACCATCTCCAAGAACAGCAAAGATCTTTTCAGAGATATGTTCATCTTATTTCTGACCAAAGAGAATGACTTTGTTTCCAAATCAAGATGGTTCCTTGGATCCCTGAAAGAAGATAGTTGCCTCCTTATCTGGTAGCAGTCATGAGCAACACACAGGCAGGCTAGCACTGCTGGGCCATAAAACTCAGCCTTGGGCTTGTGATTCTGCGTCGTGTAGGTGGATGTCCTTGTTCCTGGGGTGATGATGTGGGTCAGTACTGCATTCCCCTTTCCAGCAGCAGACAGGAGATGGAGCTGGAGAGGCTGCCCGTTCCTGCAGGGGCACCAAGACCCGCAGCCATTGATGTTACTTCTTTACCAACCCCTCGGATGAAAGCATGAGCATGTCCTCAAGCTCCTGCCAGGGAGGCTGGAAATGCAGTCTTTGACTGTGAGACTGTGCATACAATTGAAGTTTGGTTTGGTCCATAATTAAAGGAAGAATGAGATAACAAATATTGTGGGAAACACTGATGACATCTGACATCTTTTATGTCTTTATAAAAATCTAGATCATTTCAAAAAACAAAAATCATTTCCTTTCTTCTAAATATCGCTCTCCTACCATTTATTTGATCTTAGCATGTGATTATGTTGACCACATGGTCAACAAAACAAAAGTTGTTCTCCTTCCCTTTCTCTGACATACACTTAATCCGCGTCTTGTTGATTCTGTCTAATCAACAGTGTGTTCACTTTTTACTTGTCCTCCCTGTTGCAAATATATAGAGCTCAACATCTTTGCCTCTAAGGACTGGAGTTTGGAGTGGCCATTTGACATCATGGACCTTCAACATCGTAGCACTCTTGTTCATCCCCCAAAATGAGATCTTTCTGAATTTCAAATATGATTATTTTATTCTCTGTGCAAAAAGACCTTTGATGATTCTTCATTATCTATGAAATAAAGTCTGTGTATCACATCTAATGTGTGTCTCTGCCCTGCTATCCTATATCCTAATGCATTAGGACACAGGATACAGGATATTCTCTCTGTCTCTATCTCTGTCTCTGCCTCTGTCTGTCTGTCTCTCTGTCTCTCTCTGTCTCTGTCTGTCTGTCTGTCTCTGTCTGTCTGTCTCTGTCTGTCTCTGTCTCTCTCTGTCTGTCTCTCTCTGTCTCTGTCTCTGTCTCTCTCTGTCTGTCTCTGTCTGTCTCTGTCTGTCTCTGTCTCTCTGTCTGTCTGTCTGTCTGTCTGTCTGTCTCTTTGTCTTGCTCTCTGTCTCTCTGTCTGTCTCTCTCTGTCTGTCTGTCTCTGTCTCTCTGTCTCTGTCTCTCTCTGTCTCCCTCTGTCTCTGTCTCTGTCTCTCCTCTCTCTCTCTCTCTCTCTCTCTCTCTCTCTCTCTCTCTCTCTCTTTCTCTTTCTCTGGTATAAGGGATGTGTCTGGGAGATGAGATAGATGTGGTCAGCTGAGTACTGGTGCCCGCAGAGAAGGAGCCGGGACAGTGGTGCATGCCCCATGTGTAGTCCCACGCCTATCCCCATATCACACAGCACAGGAGACTACATGTTGCCACCCCTGTCCTCCCACAGACAATCTCAGCCATGTTCCACCCTGTGCACAGGGATCACGGGATGCAGTACTCTGCAGCACGCCAGCTCGGAACTGCACTTGCACAAGCCCCAGAGCCTGCAGTTGTTCAGCCAGAGGACTCGCCCAGAGGAGAGGGATCTGCAGATCTGGGGCTGCTGTGGCTGCAGCCGCCCCCATCAGCCTTCATAGCTTGGGGAGTCACATGGCGCTTGTGTTAACGCCAGTTCCACACAGGCAAGGTGCAGTCTTTGTTAGTAGATCAGAGGGCCAAGTCCTAGGGAGCAGAGATACAGGAGACAGAGAGCTGGTGGGCCCAGAAAATTAAAACTTCAGCTGGGAATGGTGCCCTGATCTCCCCGTCACCCATGTCTTCAGCCTGAACTCTGTTTGAACAGTGCTGCAAGCGCCTGCCTATCCGGGTCTCCTCCCGCCTCAGCCTCTGCTGCTGCCTGAGCTGCTCCAAGCAGGCCTGACCTAGCACGATGCTCTGCTCCAGCTCCTTGCTGTCCTCCTCTCCCTCCTCCTTGGAGCGGGGCCCTCAGCGTCACCATGAGGGTCACCTGGGCATCACCTGCTTGGCTCCCCTTGGCTGGCTCCCAGCTCCGTGAAGCCGCCCTTTGGTGCTGTGGGCCAGCTCCTGGGGTGCCTCCTCTAAGGGCTTCTGGCCATTGCATGGCTGCCTCTGTGGTCCACCTGCTCCCTGCGCAGCGTGCAGCAGGCTGTGTGGGAGAGCTCTCTTCTTGTGTGGCTAACTACATGCTGATAAATATTCTGCTCCTTTCATGCAACTTTTGCTCTCCCCAGAAGGTATTTTCCTCCTTGCTATCGCTGGTGGAAACCCTCTTCCAAGGCTTGATTCTGCACTGTCACTTTTAGGAAAACATCTGACTCTCATGTGCATTTGGCATAGGCCGCTCAGTCCAAGTCTCCACACTGGGTTTTATGGACTTACATGCAACCAGGAGGAGAGTATGTACCACAGGCATGCAGTGGAGGAAGAGTACGGCAGAGAACCTCCCATGCCCTGGGGCTGCGCACGGGACCCAGAGCTTTGCAGGGGCCAGGCATGCACGCTGCCGGTGCACTAACTCCCCTGACCCAAGGTAGGGACTCTGGATACTACAGTATCAATGAAGTATGTGGGTCCTTCCTTTAGGACATTTATTTGATTATATGTTTACAGTCTTAACTTCAGCAAAAAGTCCTAATTAAATAACTGTTTCTTCATCCATTTGCCTGAGAAAACAAACTGTTTGTTGGACTATAGGAGACATACAAGGAATCCTTCCTTGTAGACTAAAGAACATACTCTTGAATAATGACGACAGCACAGTAGATTGAATATCCAAAATGCCTGGCAGTGTTCGTAAAGCAGAGCATAGTGTACTCTGTGACTTAGTGATTGTGTTTCTACCCACGTGGCCAACGTAAATTCATGAATGGCAGGGTCAAAATGTCTCTGACATTAAAACAGTGAAGAATGGGGAGATGTTAGCATTTCTTTCTGTACACTAATAGATAAAGCAAGTATAGTACAGAAACACAACAAAATTTTGTATAGTAAAAGATGAGTCTTCCACTGAGAGGGTGAAAAAGGGGGTCTGTGGTCTTCAAAATTTTTATACATCTTATATTCTATGTAGGAATTAGAAATATATAAACTCTACTTTGTATCTATTTCGAGACTTTGTTATATTAGCTCAGGTCAAGAAAAAGGAAAATACTTACATGTGCTCATTCATATTCATATTTAAATCAAGTCACATTGTGAAGACACTTTGATAATCGGCAGCCTAAATGCTAAATCCATTTTAAGGTGTTTACACTTCTGTTACTTTGATTATATTGCAAAACAAATCAATTTCCCAGCTGGCCCTGTTTTATTGGAAGTTGTGTGTCCCTCACTGTGGCATATGGAGGTTACCTGGTGTAAATACTTAGCAGTTGAAATCTACAAGTGGGTGTCTGGGATTTCATAGTGGAAGATATACTATACCTGGAAAGCGGCAAGCACAGCACTTTCAGCAGTTTCAGTCCACCCAACATTTTTAAACAAAGCTCAACATACAATTCGGCAAAATTCTAATGGCAGTGAAGCATCTCCTCAGTTATTCTAATAATAATCACTGTCAGCATGATTAAATTGTTCCCAATATTAACTAACACTTTCAAATAAAATGAAAATTGAGTTAATCTTACTGATAATAAAGGACAGATTCTCAATTACTGGATATTTTAGAAGAAACAGTTTCTAGAGTGAAGTATTTGTGTAATTATTTTATTCATACCATTTTAAGTGTGGATTTAGCCAGAATACAATTTGGTTTCAATTATCTGATGCAATTATTTAATCTACTTTTCTTAATTTTGTTTTGTCTTTGGGAGGACTTATCATGAAATCAGGGGTAAAAAGTAGAGAGGTCCTGCATTGTTTTGATTACACTATCTACTAAGTAATTAGACCTAGCTCTGTCCTTACAATCTAAAATATACGATAAAGGATTTTTTTCTGAATTCTGGTAAACTAGTGCTGGGAAAAGTCACTTTTAAGTAAAAAATACATATACTTAATCCATAAATGTTGTTTCTGTGGCTTGTTTTGACCAGTCTTATGTTCAGGACCCAATTTGGCATCGTAACGCCCTGGAATAGCGGGCAGCCGTAATCTTCGCTTTGCGTGTGTTTCCAGTACTTTCTCCTCTCTCAGCAAATCAGGAAGTATTTGGTGAAGCCCTCTTCAGCGGCACTCAGGAGCACCCAATTAAGCATGAGATGGCCTTCTCCTGTCCTTGAGAAGCCCATAACCAGGCCCAGTTAGGACTCAGAAGGAAAAACAACTGGAACACAAAACTGAAGAAGATATATGTGGCAGCCTATGGGATGAGCTATAAGATGAATGGAAATTCAGAAAGGAGGAGGATTATTTTGTACAGTTGCAAACTTGGATGGTTTCAAGAAAAAATAAAATAAAATAGAGCTCTTAAAAGTAAGTAGTCTATGAATGATGTCTCAATAAATCTTTCAAAAAATAGCAGATTAGTTTTTCCTAAGAGGAAAGAGGAGGAGTTCCGGCTTTGGGAATCCAGGAAGCCAGGCAGGAATCCCTCAGCCTTCCTCCCCATGCCCCCTTTTGGGGCTCACTTGCTGAGTGCAGCCTGCCTGAGCCCCTGTTTCAGAAGCTCAGTGTCTGGCATCTGCCTCACTTATGTAGCTCTGAGGTTCCACATATTCTTTGCTCTTCCTTACTCAGCATTGACTAAGAGGCAGGACCAGTATTTTAATTCTTGATCTCTTTTGTTTGCCCTACCTAATGCTATCATTCGTTGGCCTTTCTAGTTTGTCCATTCCTCATTGTAGACTGAACTATATACCTGGTATCTTGGAATATTAAAACATAAAATATTTGACTTATTTATTTAATCTCATTATGCTCTTAACTGGATTCTGCCTGATGCATATTTTGTCAGAACTAGAATTCTGAATATATCTTCCACTCTGAGCTCACTGAAGGCAGTGCAGACATTCGCAGTTTTGTTTTCCTTTGTGGAAGCTCGAACAAAGCAAGTAAGTATCACTGAATAAGGGAGAGGCTGTATTTCTTTATACTTCATCATTTTTGTCCCACTTTTCATGTATCTGTCTGCTCCTTGATTATCCAAATGATAGGTATTCTATAAAGTAGTATAAAGCATTAAAATAACAATAAACATATGAGTGTGTACTTTAAACAGTCATTCATCCTGAAAGGAAGTGTTGGCTTGCGGGGCAGACCACCTCCCCCTTCAGTGGCACCTCATTCTTGAAAGCACGTGTATCTTAGAAGTGAGCTCTCCCCCTGCAAGCACCAGTTCATTCCAGCTCAATCCTTAAACTCTCTTAAGTTGGATAATTTCTCTGAAAAGCTTCCTTCTGGAAACCACTTTCCTTCTGGGACTTGGGAATGTCTATTTAAAAGTTCAGAACACTTACCATTTCTCACTTTTGTTGCTCCGTGGCATACAACAGTGTCCTGCCCACTTCTGGAACACTGTACCTCATTTCCTACCGTGTTTTCACACAGGGCTGCCATCCGAGTTCTCCTCACAGATCTAGCCTCTCCCTGCCCCGTGCCAAGTCCTGGCTGCCCATTTTCTCCTTCTTCCTAACCTGTGTTCAGTGGCTACTCCTTATTCCTGCCCCCCCTCCCCCCTCCCCCCACTCTCCCTAGGAGCATCTTCCCTTTAGGGTTATACTCATTCCCCTTGAGAATCTCTCTGTTCATGTTTGTGGCCATTTTCCCTGTTTCTGTATTATCCCACAAACTGGTGAAGAATTAATTTTCACTCTTCTATCTAAAAAACCTGTAGGAGGTGGAGACCTTTACCTCCTCTGTCTTTTGACAGCATGGTTGTTAGGCACTCACTGAGGTTTCAGCCGTTGAGGCGCTTTTCGATGCTCTGAGTCCCAGCACTTCCTTTAGATTTTCCTTTCCTTCAAATATTTCCTTTCTCCTCTCTTACCTTTGCAGTAACTAGTTAAAGTGTTTATTTCTCACTAGCCTGTTGTCTGCATCAGTACGTCTCCCTGCATTTTTCTTACTTCGTCTAGGCTTCTACGTAATAAACTTCAATCCCTCCTCCTGAAACAATTCTCCCTCCAGCTCTTCCACCCGTAGTTTCCAGCCTGGATCATCCGGGTTATCTGTGCAGAACACGCTGCCTGGATTGGGCGGCCTCCAGCCGAATGAGCGCTCGGAGCGTCTCCTCTGAAAGTGGACGAAACCCTGCCGCTGAGGGTAGTAGAATGCTGCGATGTTCTCTGCCTTCCAGTCTTTCACTCAACTTGTCATTGTTTCTGCTGTTTAACTTTCTAAGTTAAGAAAACTTTAAAACTTACGTTGCTGCATGGATTTCAGTGTTTATCTTTAATTTTTTATAGTGAACATCCTCAGGGCAAATCACTCAGGCGGAAGCATTGACATTAAACATCTACTTTTTGTAGCTTATGCATCCACCTATTTTTCCTGCCAAAATAGTGGAAATGCCACAAAATCTGTCTTAAATGCTTCTGCTTCACTTGCTGATTCATGCTTGTTGAACTAACACTCTTGTTCAGCTTACAGGTGAGTAAGAAAGACCGAAAAGCAAGGGAGTTCTGGTTCCTTTCCTTCTCTTTCTGGTGTAGATAATGGGCTCATGCAGAGCGTTAGAACGAGCAAGGAAGGACTGGGCAGAAAGGTCCTCATTTCAATCTCGTGTCATTTGCTCTCCGCCCTCAGAAGAGACTGGAGGAGAAAACATGGCCTTGGGGGGCTGCCAGCGCCCTGTTTCCTCCTTTAGAAAAGTAGCACTTTGCTTCAACTCAGTTTCAGAGCGGCCAGACTCCCACAGCGCCCCACAATTCCCTGCCTCTTGTCCGTATTGGACACTGTCTATGAGTAAAATGACAAGGAGGGGACAGACAATGTGCTGCCATCCCACCGGCAGGGTTCTGATGGCCACGGCCAACTATAAATGACACTTTGGCCTCGTGGGTGGCACCGTGCACATGTACCCAAATCCTTGACCCGCTAGAATCGTGGGTTATTTTTAAAAATTCTTTTAACTTTGGATTATGTTTTAAAATACATGATATTTGAAACTTTAAAAAAATATTTTAAAAACATACCCAGGCTTTGTGGATCAGAATCTCGCAGGTGGGTGCCTGCATATCTATTACACCCACAACAACATCGCAAGTGGTTTTGTGAACTTATATAAAAGTCCACAGCCCCTTCCACTGGCGTGAGAAGGTGTGTGAAACTGATCCCTCACCTTCTTTATTCCTCACCAGAGTGCTCCCAAATTCGGGCCTTTGTGTCGGACTCAGCAGAGTGACTCAGTGGTTCTGGTTATCTTTTGTGCTTTGCCCTCTCCTGTATCATTTACATCATTGTCCCAATTTCGATCTCATTCTTTCCTTACTGTCTGTGGGAATTAGGCCTTCTTCTCTCTCCATCTCACGTCAGAGCCTAAGTCCTCCATAAAACCTTCCTCCACTATTCCGAGTCAAGGGTAAACCCTCCTTTTCTTCAGTTCTTACAGGACTTACGTTCTAGGCCACTTACGTTATGTGCACTATCCTGCAGTGTCCCGTGACTTGCTCTTTATGTGCATGTTCCTTCTTTCTCACGAGACACAGAGTTCCTTGAGGACTTCGTCTTCTACTCAGCTGAAAATGGCCAAGCAAAGGTCTAAGCATTAGGACAACTCATACAAATTGTAAAGAAGAAATACATCTAATAAATAAACTGGCTTCCACTTCTTTATTTGGTTGGACCATTGTACTTTTTAGAAAAGAGTTTCCACTCAGAATTTGTCAGTTATTGTGACCATTTTTTAAATTAATTAACTTCTGAAATTTAAATAAACCCTAAAAACTCATCGGAAGTGGGAAGCCACAGTTGTGTGGTCAGAGGTCACTACATAAGTTGCGACATTCGCTTTCTGCAGTATTCTTGCTCTTCAAATGACATTTGAGTAGTTTTCTTAAATGGAAGAATTTTAAAGCATGCTTTAGAAGCTCTTTTCAGTGAACTAAAAGAATGACTACATTGGGTTCATATGTGTAAATTTGATTCCGAGCTAGGAAATAAAAAAGAGACAACTGACATAGTTGGCCTTGGTTTTCTTTAGTGACGGTGGCCTTGCAGTGCAGCCTTCTGCCATGCAGCCTTTCCTGAAGAAGTGGGTGGTGAGGAGGCTCTGGCCAGGCTGCTGGCTCCCATTTCCCATCACTACTGATAAGCTCTTGCTCTATAAAGTGACACTGAGCAGTCAGTGTGCTCTTCCTCCCAGAGGCACACATACACACACACATGTGACATTTCTGTGACAACTTAAAATCATGACATATTTTGATAACTACCCAGAAATAGGATAGTTTGTAAGTCCCCTGTCCAGCTCCAAAGGTTGTCTGGTGATGCTGTGGATGTGTTCAATGTAGAAGTAAATTTTGTTAAAGCTAATGAAATTAGTTTTGCATGTCATTAGATTTTCTTTTTTGCTAGAGAAATGAATACATACTTAGAAGAATATGTTCTGTTTCACTTGCCAATTACATAATGCCATTTAATCATATACATAAAACATCTCTTAGTTGTAACAGAATTAGTATAAGAACGTTTTCTATGTCTAATATCACAGTTTCATTTCCAACCACATAAGTCATGCTGCATTTATAATCATTAGCATCACTCTGGAGATCGTGTTGTGTGTCTCTCTTAGCCCATTTAGGGGACTGACCATATGCACCAGGCCAGTCTTCTGTTTATCCTTTCTTTAAAGAAAGAAACAGATCAGTAGATAAAATTAAAATGCATCCTTCCATGGCATTTCATGACAGTTCTGTGCTTGAACATCTGGAAAGCCTAGTGTGACATTGACAACCAAAATGACAAAGCTGTTGACTGTGTTCGCCACCACACACAAAGCACAGCCACAAGAAGCACCACTTTCATCCTGAAAGGCTCAGTACAGTGCCTCTTCCTTCTGGCTTGGAAGACAGAAGGATAAACCACATTTATTTTGAAGATGCATTCTGTGCATTATACATCACGCATCCGAAAACAACAGTTCCAAAGAAAGGAATGGGCATTATAGGAGCAGAGAAGCGAGCAGCTGCAGCACGAGGCCTAATTGCAGATCCTGGATGGGTTTGATCATCAAATGACTATTCTGCATAAACTAGAAGTAAAACAGCAAAACATTAATTACTCCTATTATTGCTTTTATATATTGAGATGGGGAACAAAATAAATGCATAAAACATTTTAAGAACAGAAAGCTACAGGGAAATAAAATTTCCATATTGAAATATTTGCCATGGTGATGAAAAGATGCCACAGAGAGGAAAGAATCCTAAAATAATAATGCTGACAGTGATAAAAGTAAAGTTTTATATCTGTGATAAGTGAGCGTCAGCCTAAGATGATACAGAGCAAAGGGAAGAAATAATATGATGATAATGCATTAACTTTGAAGTTATATTTTACAGTGGAATATATTGTTTATTTGGCAGGAATTAGGCAAGACTTCTGATGTTAAGGCTGATCATGCTAAAGTACTGTTGGGTGTATATTTTGTCGTTTACATCCATAAATTGCACCTGCAGTTTAAAGAGCTTTGATGTAGTCAACAAGAGACAGGGGAATTAAATAAGTTACTAGTACAGGATATTATTTCAATACTATTAATTTAGTGGAAACAGTGGCTTATGATTTGACCTCCCAGGCTTCCTGAAATGTAACCATCTTCATTAGCAATGAGTATTCTTCTGTTGTAATTCAGATCAGGAGGCAGAGAAAAGGTGGAGCCTACTTGTTCCCATTCAGGTACAGCAAGAACACACTGAGGTCCTCATCTGCTACTGTGACTCCTGAGAACATGGCCAGTCCAGATGGCAGCAGACAGCAAACCAGAACAGCATCACCAGATGTACCACCATCCGGATACTAGTTTTGCCTCTTAAGAATATTGTAACCCAACAGCTTGAGAAGTCTTGTTTGGTCCTTACCTCATATCCCTGGAATTATCTCTGAATCTACCCTGGAGAGTTCAAACACAGTGTGACCTAGAGCAACTTGATTACTAAATCTAATTACGTTTTATAGGAACTGGCTTGATGTCCAGAAAAAAGTTTTGTTTTTTCCAGGAACTTCTCTGTTTATAAGAGGCAACATTTGAAAGTAGAATCCAGGTTTTATAATGCCAAGAACGGTGATGTTTCATCCAGGCTACTAATTCAATTTGCTTTCTCTGTAAAGCTAAGATCCAGAGCTTGTACAGCCAGCAGACTTGTTCCAGTGTATATGCCAAGAACATTGGGAGCGCGCTATTCCATGTGCAGAAGAGGGTAACGTTTCCTGACAATTGCTTATTCGTCAACTAAGAATCAAGCAATGCTGGCGATATCTTAAATTTCTTTCAGAAGCTCAACCATTTATGCAAAAGACAGTAAATATTTGTATTTCTTTGACAGAGGAGTCCCCAGCTGAAAGTGGCCTGACCCAGTAACGTTCGTGAACCCTTTACTTGAGAGCCAGCCCCTTGCTCCCACTAGAGCCCGATTCATTCTGGATGTCAGTGTGTGTCCAATGGTCTTTGCAGCTACCAAAGACTGGGTGGCTCAGGCGGGCAGCTGCCAGGGTGTCTGGAGGGCTTATTTTCCTGGAGAGTGGGAGCAGACAAGGCGAGCCCTGCCTGGCCTTTCCCATCTCACCTTGTGCCTTCAGTGTGCATCCCATGCAGACAGCTATGCAGGAGAAAATGAGCATAAAGTAAGGTCCACAGAATCCCAGAACTCAACGCTACGCTCTTGAGGTGACTGAACTGGTAATAGCAGGCTGATCAGATTCTTCATCCGATTTTCTTTGGTAAGAAAAATAAACCTCCAGTTGCTTAAGTTACTGTTACCTGGTTTTTTATTGCTTATAGCCTCTGGCATCCCTAACTGCAAGTACACAGCTTAGATGTGAATAAGCTTATTTCTAACACTAAAGGAAGAGATGAAAAAGAAACAGATCACATGGTACCCTAAAGATGATACATAAGTAGATAGATGATAGGTAGACAGAGATTGATTGGTAACAGATAAAATTTTATGTATCAGTTGCATAAGAGGAAGAAGAAGCACAAAGGGTAGGTGCCAAGAAAGTCCCCGTCAGCAGCTCTTTTGGTCTCCTAAAAGTTGACCTGAACACCTTCTACTCTGCTTGTCGCCTTTACAGTTCCCTAGTCAAGTGGCCAAAGACAGAATATTCTGAAATTGTCATCATGCAGGAACTCATCTCTAGGGACAGTACTCCAAAAATATACTTCCTTCTCTGACAGAGCTTCAGAGAATGAGCAGCTTTCAGTGACGACAGAGTCCATTGATGGAGTCCTAGGAAGGGAAGCTGAAGTTGTCTTAACTCAGCTGGGCTTTGTGGGGTTTTGGGGGAAGAGGATGTGTGTCAGGAATCAAACTCAGGACCATGCACTTGCCCTGCAAGCACTGTGCTGCTGAGCTAATCCCTGGCCCATGTGGTCTACTTGGAAATCAGTGTCCATCATGAAGGACCTGTAGGCCCTGCTGTGGAGGGCTGGCCCTGGGGGGGCTTTGCTCTGAGAGGAGCTGTTATTACTCTTGCAGAGAACACTTAAAGCATGTAAAAACCTCAACCTTTTCTGGAAAGGAAGCTGTTTCCATGCGAATAAGGCAAGAGCGGATCCCCAAAAGAGGCAGCGGTTCCTGCGCCTTGGGTGAGGACAGTAGCTGTAGTGGGGAGCAGATCAGCAGTCAGACCACAGAAGCATACGGAAGAGGGTCTACCAGGGAGGACGTCTGCAAGGGTTAGCAGGAGGGTAAGGCTCTGGCTTAGAGAGTGGAGTGCTGGGGCCTCCATTGCTAATGAAACCAGCAAGGGAGCAAGCAGAGCCCAAAGATTAAGATGGCAAGAGCGACGGCACTCAGAATACAGGGGCAGCGTGCCACAAGGTGCACCTGGCCTGACCATCCTGAGGCAGGTAATTGTTGGCCCCGCGTGGGCCTCAGGTGAGATTGCGAGCACCAGAAGACCTGGGCCTGCCCTTACAGCTCCTTTATCCTGGAGAATATGTTCCAGAATCAGAAGTGTTAACACAGTGTTGCTTGTGGTGGTTGTCAGCTAGGCTAGTGGCTCTCATTTACTTACAGTGTGTTCCATGGATAAGCATAGTATGAGGCACAAAAGACACACAGTAAATGAGACAAAAATGAATAGCAATAGTTTACTGTAGATTACATACTGTAATTTTTATGTAATTAAATTTATTTTATTTTATGAAAAGGGTCTTGACTCAAAATTATTTTCCTCACTTATTGATAGTTGAAGATCCAGTGGTCTAAGCATCTGCCTGGCAAGCGCAAGCGCCTGAGTTTGATCCCTGGTACTGCATGCTGCCCACAAACCAGGAATCCCAGCACTGGTGAGGCTGAGACAGGAGGATCAACAGGAGTCCAAGCTGTGTAGTGAGACCCTGTTCCAAAATACATAAATAAATAACTAAAGGTCAAAAAATAAGTAGCTAAAAATCCAGTTTGAGCTCTCAGATGTAGTTCCTCAGAGTGTGCACTCTGTCCTTGGCTTTGTGTCCCCTCGTCCTGACTCCACCAACCCTGATTTCTTCCAGGGCTCTGTTGCACCCCAGCCCTCCACGCCCCAGTGAAGGTAGTGGCTCCCCTGAGAGGCAGGAGGCCTCCACCTGCCCCTAGCATCCCAAAGATCTTCACTGAACATTTGTCAGCCATTTCTGGAGAAAAATGGATGGATGGACACATAAACACACACACACACACACACACACACACACACGGTGTTTTCCAGTAGCAGGTCTGTTTTATATCTGTTAATCATTGTGGGCCTAGAGTGCTTATCAGAACACAAAGTAAGTGGCAAAAATAGATGCAAAGGTGATAAAATATATTCAAAATATATTCAACTCAAATTAAAAGATTTCCATTTCTATTGGCTGACATGTTCCCCCCTGTGGCTCTGTCAAGCTAGAAATTCCAATTTAGATGGCTGGGCTCGCTGCCATCGGTGGCGATCATATAGTGGCACTTAGCAAGCAAGGAAGGAGCTGCGGCATATGTACCTATGTCTATGGTTGTGGCAGCCGGTGAGTTCAGAATCACTCACAACATTTGCCTCAGGCCCTTGCGCTTTCAGGGAAGCGCTTATTCCACTGAGCCATCGCCCCGGCCCTTTACTGTGATAATTTTTAAATTTAAATATTAACTATCTTTTTTATCTGTCTTGTCTAAATACATGTGCGCATACATGTACATGCATGCGTATACACACATGTACACACATATGTACGCAGAGGTGCTTCTCAAATCAGTACTGTAACGACTGAGCGCAACACCAAGCAGAATGATTATCGGACCTGTCCCGCTGTTCCCTGCACAGCTTCTAGGACTGTCTCTGGAATTTCATACTGCATTTCAGAGTTTAGAAAAAAAAATCTGAATGAGGAAATTATTACAAGAAATTCCCTTGAGGTCGTCTCTTACAACTGTGACGCTGGTAATTCTCTGTCGCTTGCTAGCCTCGCTCCCAGCAGAAGGTGCTGCCTGTTGCGTCCTTCCCCCGGGCCTCGCTACAGGGTTGCGGCGGCAGTTTCAGTTTCGCTTCACCTTGCGCTACAGTCTTGGGCACCAGCCCCAAAGCTTCGCCCGATGGACCACCGCAGGATGAAGCACCGCAGAGCGGCTCCCTGGCTTCCGCTAACCTCATCAGCTTATGTGTGTGCATGAAATTAGATCCCTTTTTAAAAACCATATTGCTGATCAGTACTTAAAACAGGTTGTCTCAATGGTTACATAATCTGAATTCCGTACTGATGAGTCCCTGAGAAATTATTTTCTATTTGTAAAATGGAATGAGAACTGAGCATGTTCACAGAATGTTTGTTCATATTATAAACCAGAAGATTAGGAGGAACACAATAATGGCTAAGATTAATAGAAAATATGTAATATTAACGATATTTAATAACTTAGTAAAAATTAGTGATAGTTTTCTTGAAACTAGTTCTAAGGGCTGTCCAGATAGCTCAGCGAACTAAAGCACCTGCGCAGGCAGAGCTCTAGGGCTGGAGTTCTATTCCGCATCGGGGCACACTGAGACAGTGATTGAGACTGGGCGGTGGAGCCTGCCTGTAATCCTAGCTCCTGGGAGGCTGAAAACAGAAGACTCAGTACCAGTGAGATCCTTTACACTGTGTACACCCTGTCCTAAAATTCATTAAAAAAAAAAAAAGAAGAAGAAAAGAAAATAGTTCTAGACAGTAACAAACTTTAGAGCATGATAAAATTGAAACAAGATTAAAATACAAATATTTTTTTAAACTTTGTCTCTGAAGTAAAATGTAGTGATGAGGTCTTTTTGGGGATTTTATATTCGAAGTTATACTCATTGATGTTTTTACATTGACACAAGACTGAATTTTACCCTGGAGCTCAATATCGTTTTTTGCCATGTGTTAATTTCTTGCTTGAATGCCTTATTTACTCCATTTAGACTGCGCTGCAGGTGGAATGTGAGCCATACTTACTGCTGGTCTTTTTGTTGGTCGGAGCTGAAGGACAGCTCAGGGTCTCGCATAGCTCGAGGGTGTCATGTTTATGAAGGCAGATTTGAGGTATGATTTGTCATTGGGGGAGAAGCCTGGTTTCTTAAACATAAACTTATGAGCCATGATTTAAATTAACCAGTTTTCTCAGTAGCTTCAGAATAGTTTGCATCTGTTTCAAAACGTCCACTTTGTAAGGCTTCATTGCAACCACAACCGAGTTCATTTCTGTGGAAGTATGTATTTAGGCAATAAAAGGGTCAAGTACTCTCGCTAAGCCATTGTTAGGTTTTAGCTGCTGTGCTATAAGCTATTCTTTCTCTCCTCGCGTTGCCAATTTCTATCATATTATTCAATCCCATGTGCATTATTAGCAGCCTTCAGATTTACAGTGTGGTTTGCTTTCATTCAAATGTATTTACTTTGAGAGTTTTAATAATTACAGTTTCCACGCAGACCAGTTAGAAAATACAGTGGACCAAGTATTATAATAGGTCAACAGTCTCTGGGCTTATAAAAGAAATAATGGTTATCTCTGAACTATAAATAATAAGTGTGAAAAATACATAGAGATCTTCCGCAGGTGCTTCTTGCCTATAAAATAGAGCAGTTACTGTCTCCACAAATAGTCTGTCTCAGACTCCAGTGCCCTGACCCCCACAATTGCTCTTACAGTGGTTGAGTGACATAATTAGGATGACAGAGAACCAAAGAGATTTAGTGTTGTTCACCGAGCAAAGGACTGCTAAGATCACAGTGATCTTATGTACTGGGACCAACATACCTGCTTGTTTTCTTCCTAAATACTTAATCAGTGCTTTGAAGTATGTTTTTCCAACGCCTGGCATTAGTATTTCATCCTCAGGACAAATGTCCTGGCAGCGGTATGGCGAAGCCCTCTCTAAGAACTCTGGAGTTTTCCTGGAGGTGCCTTTGCGTCCTCTCCCTGTGGAATGGGGACATGTGCTGCAGTGGGCATTGCTGGGCTCTGTCTCTGCTTCTAAAACTCAAACCTCACTTAGGCTTTCAGTTTTTGAAATGGAAATAATACCCAAATCGTTGGTCAGGTCAGCAAATGTGAGGCCATGCATGGTGTGCGATTCACAGTCAGTACTCTCTAACTGCTCTCGGTTTCCCTGACAGGGTCACTGTGATCTTACCAGTCCTTTGCTCAGTGAATGACACTAAATCTCTTTGGTTCTCTGTCCTCCTAGTTATGTCACTCAACCACTGTACGAGTGATTGTGGGGGTCAGGGCACTGGAGTCTGAGAGTGCCACATTCAGTTATTTATAAAATGTTTAGAAACCAAGGCCAAACACAAGCCAACGCTCCCTTCACACCTTGCGCGAGTGGCGCTCATTGCGTTGCACCATTTAACCATCAAGTATCTTTGAGTGACTTCTTCAGTAAATATTTACAGGTGCTAATTGATTCTAAATATTTCTTTTATGTTTGTTCTGCTGTCCTATGGGAGAACAATTCCTTTAAAGATTTCTATGCATGAAAAAGTAGAAAAATTATCAGGTCTTTCTCCTTTCCTTATTTTTGCTGTCCTTGATTCTATTTTCATTTCCAAGATGCCTTTTTCATTTTGGATACAAGAGGTGCATTACCATCCTTCTTGCCACACCCGTCCTAGGATTTAGAATTACAGTATTCCTCCAGGTGGGAGAGTCTATGCCTTAAACCATGAGCTTTATGAGATCCCCATCTTAAGCTCTAATCAAACTTTAGACCTTGACTTCTTGCCCCAAAGGACAGTTTTAACTCAACTTTTCCATTTCCTAATTCTCTTTCTAGTCCCCTATGCCCACCCCATATAGGCTTGATTCTGTTTGCTTCTTCCTCAACTGGTTTGGAAGCTTCCTGGCATCATTTTCTTGTGTTGGTAAGTCATTAATGGCAACCCTACATGTAGTTAACATTGTACCTATAGTTGTGTTATGGTGTGTGTCTAGTTGTCTCCTAAAATCTCATGTAGTCATGAGATAGACATCTAGAGCTTGTGATTCCCTCATGATCCACTGGGACTATGGTGTGAGTGCTGCTGGGATTATGGGTGTGAGTGCTGCTGGGATTATGGGTGTGAGTGCT